>JAWPHD010008838.1:0-110455 GCA_037043455.1 Cyrtodaria siliqua | reverse complement strand
TCCAAGAGAAGCAATATACCGCGGGTTGGAATTCTCGATCTTCACCGGATACCCATGAACGATTCGTAAATATATCATGCAGTTACCGTACAACCGAAATTGCCAAACTGTTATAGATGTTAGCGGACGGACATCGAGATTGCCTTTGTACGAAGTGGTCTATACACACCTGTTGGTGTGGTCTATACACACCTGTTCTTCGAATGGCTCTGATCATTTCAACATGTTTCAAGTGTTTGTTTTTGTTTTGTTTTATATGGTGTTTTACATCATTTTCAACACATGTAAGGTTATATACGACGGTCGATTTTTTGTGGTGGAGGCAGACCACCCACTTTTCCTGGGTAGAAGCAGTACTGTACACCTCCCACCATCCGCATGTTTCAAGTGATCGACAAAGCCAATAAAAAATAAACAAATATAAACATGATGTTAAACATAGTATGCCGCATTGCCTTCACCGCGCACTCGGGCTGCGTTCTCGTGATATGTAAGTCATAAACGTCGTGAAAGCAAATTGTTTACAACATACATTCCGTATGCAGTTGAAAAAGTAAGTAAAGTATTGAGACAAATCTAAGCCATAATGTTACTCGTATGCTGCTTGTACGCAAGACAGAATTTACCATTGGCACCTAAAATGACCAGAAATGTACAAGTCAATCGCATACCAAGGATAAACCGTCAAGTATTATGAGCGCACAAAAAAAAACGTTTTTTTATGTGTACAAGTGCACGAGATCTCCTTTCACGCCGCCAGTGTTCGAGATCATTTTTGAAATTCATTTTATTTTCACTGTAGCACATGTAACTTTTAATTTGTGGTGGATATGACCTTTTTGTTTATAAAACAAAGTTGCGGGTCTAGAACTGATGCAAACTAGTGAGTACATTTTAAGACGAAAATCATGAAAACCTCTTCATTCCATTGTACGAGACCGACTCAAACAATTACATTTCGGTATGGTGGCGGATTAAACAAACAATCTATAGAACATTCATCTACAATCAAAGTTATGGAATAAAGTGCAGAAAATTCTGCATACTTTGCACTACATTACATGAAAATGCGTGAAGTAATCAAGAATCTTAATTCGTCGACGTGCCGTAAAACACCATTCATTCATTTATTACTTCGAAGCGGGATGTTTTACCGTCTTTTGCGCCATTTTGAAACCACGTGACCCCCCATCCTGACAAGGTGTGGCGTATGAAAGAAAAGCTTGAGTTTGTTATTTTTTCATTCGTTGTAAAGTCAAGGTCACTGTTACTATAAATAAAAAAAAATCCGCCCAGTAACTTTAGTTTCCCCTGAGGGAGTATAACGAACGGGAACACTGTGACGTTTATAGAAAGAAAGCTCGGAATTATAGTTATTCGGGTTACTGGTCTAAAATAAAGGTCACTATTACTGATCATTACTATAAATAGAAAATTGGCTTCCGTTCAATAACCTTAGGGAATTTTAACGAAACCTCACCACATGGCTCGGCTCATAGAAAGGAAGCTTGGAATTGTCATTTGAGTCATTTGGTCATTTGAGTCATTTGGTCAATGGAAAATTGGTTTGAACTCAATAACTTGAGGGCTTTTAACGAAACTTCCCTCGAGAAGCGGCTCGTGGACAGGAAGCTTATAATTGTTATTCGGGTTATTCGGTCAAAGGCCAAGGTCATTGCTACTATAAATAGTTAATTGGCCTCCGCTCAATAACTGTACTGCTGGGAAGTTGGCGATGCTATTCATGGCAGCCATCTCTGGCACAATGTCAAAGGAATGTCAGACATTCAGTTTATAGGTGAAACTGACGTTTACAAATGCGACAGTCCATAAAACACACAGAGAAATTACACAAAACACCAACAAAGCATCTGCAAATGTGGAAACGTGGCTCCATCGTAAATGGAGTGTCTACAATAGAATTTGCAACAACTCTGCAGTTCTGCAGGTTAGAAGGTTCTAGGCCCATTCTCCATATTTTTATCTAGATGGAGGATGAGCCTGGCATGTTCATCCCTGTTTGACGCCATATAACCTTTGCTGTGTTGGTGCGCCGCAAAACCCCAGTTCAATTACAACAAAGCATATCTGTAACAAGAGCTGTCGGAGAACAGCGCAGCTCGACTATTCGATTTTTCAGAGAATAATAAATTATATAGGTAGTATATATCATCAGAAAACAAGGCTAAAACAATGAGGGGTGGGGTTGGGGGACTAGTGGGGTGGGTGGCGGTGCGGCAACTTAGCTATATGTGTAAGGAGTGACCAAAAAACACAACACAGAAATATGTAAAAAAAAAAATGGAGTTTCGAGTGGGGGGGGGGGGGTGGGGGGGTGTAGGGGGAGAGGCGGCGGGTGGGGGCGAGGGGGCAACATATATATGTAAGAAGCTATGTGTAAGAATTGACCAAAACTATTCAAGTTTCGAGTCGGGGAGTGGGGGAGGGGGGGGGGGCGAGGGGGCAACATATATATGTAAGAAGCTATGTGTTAGAATTGACCAAAACTATTCAAGTTTCGAGTCGGGGAGTGGGGGAGGGGGTCGAGTGGTGGCTACGTATACGTATTGACCAATATGTAATAAATAAATAAATATGAGTTTTAAGTGTGGTGGGGGCGGGGGAGGAGGGGGCAACATATATGTGTACGAAGCTAGGTGTAAGAATTGACTAAAACATCACAGAAATATGTGAATTGTTTTTTAAAAAAATATCCGTTTCGAGGGCGGGGGGACTGGGGTTGTGGGGTGGGAGTGGGGGCAACATATATGTGTTAGAAGCTACGTGTAAGAATTGACTAAAACAACACAGAAATATGTAAAAAATATGGCGCTTGGGGGAGGCAGGAGTGTGTCCATGCCCCAATATGGATGAAGTATGAATAAGATGCATAATGCTATAAGAAATCCCAAACCAAAATTATAGATATATAAACAAACCTAGATCTGCCTTTATTGAACATTTTATGGGCCATCACAATTTGGGTTACATGGGAGCTAAGAATTTGCAGAAGGCAAAATTACTTACGCAACCCTTTACAACATACTATAAGGAAACCAATTCCCAAATTTAGTTCAACTAGTACAAGAAATGTAAGAGATATAGACCTGTAAACACAGCTTACACGCACAATTTGATGTGAAATAGACACATTTTAAGGGCTTTCAAAATTTGGGTTCCATGGGAGCCCAGTGGTTACAGGAACCAAAATTACTTAAGCAGCCCTTAAGATAATGCTATAATGAAGCTCATGGTCATATTTGTTTGTGCTAGGGTAAGAAATGTAAGAGATATAGACTTGTAAACACAGCTTACACGCAAATTTTGATGTGAAATGTACGGTGTTCCGTTAGGGACATCGTACCATCGCGCATCGACCTTTATAAGTCGATGCGCGATGGTACGATGGTACGATGGCGATGGTACGATGACGCGATGGTACGATGGCGATGGTACAATGGCTATGAAACGATGGTCCATCGCGTCATCGCCATAGTACCATCGAACCATCGCCATCGTACCATCGTACCATCGCGCATCGACTTTAAACGCGATGGTACGATGGTATGATGGTACAATAGCCCATAGTACCATCGCGCATCGACCTTCTACAAGTCGATGCGCGATTGTACGATGGTGCGATGGCGATGGTACGATGTTACGATGGTACGATGGCGATGACGCGATGGACCATCGTACCATCGCCATCGTACCATCGTGCCATCGCACCATCGCAGTCGATGTGCGATGTTGCATCGCCCCCTGCTCCATCGTACCATCGCTCCATCGCCTTCCGTTTAGACATGCGCACATCAAAACAAAACAAAAATGGAGGACATCATGGATGTAAAGATTCGACAATACTTTTTTTGGAAATGTTTCTTTCCGAGAAATTCATGTTTTACTGAGTCTAAATGAAGGGATAGATTTAAGAAAAGTATTGTCGAATCTTTGCATCCATGATGTACGGTAATGATGTCCTCCATTTTTGTTTTGCTTTGATGTGCGCATTTCTAAACGGAAGGCGATGGAGCGATGGTACGATGGAGCAGGGAGCGATGAAACATCGCACATCTACTGCGATGGTGCGATGGCACGATGGTAAGATGGCGATGGTACGATGGTACGATGGCGATGGTACGATGGTCCATCGCGTCATCGCCATCGTACCATCGTACCATCGCCATCGTACCATCGCGCATCGACTTGTAAAAGGTCGATGCGCGATGGTACGATGGGCCATTGTTCCATCGTACCATCGTACCATCGTGTTTAAAGTCGATGCGCGATGGTACGATGGCGATGGTGCGATGGTACGATGGCGATGGCGATGACGCGATGGACCATCGTATCATCGCCATCGTACCATCGCCATCGTACCATCGCGTCATCGTACCATCGCCATCGTACCATCGTATCATCGCCATCGTATCATCATACCATCGCCCCTCGACTTGTAAAGGTCGATACGCGATGGTACGATGGCCCTAACGGAACACCGTAGAAATGGGACACATTTTATGGGCATTTGAGTTCCATGGGAGCTCATGGTTTACAGGAACCAAAACTGCTTAGGCAGCCCTTAAGAAAATGCTATAAGGAAGCCCATGGCCAAATCTGATTGTGCTAGGATAAGAAATGTAAGAGATACAGACTTGTAAACACAGCTTACACGCAAACCTTGATGTGGGACGCCGACGCCGACGCCAACGCCGGCGCCGACGCCGACCACGGGGAGATTACATAAGCTCTCTTATTCTTTGAATAGTCGAGCTAATAAAAACACAAGATTGACGTCGAATTTGAAAGCTGCACAAATACAGGGTGAAACCGACTTTGGAGTGCTCACATATTCAATATAGACCATTGCGATGTAAGTAAACAACAACCAAAGAATTTAAACGTGCGAATGCATTATTGTTATTTGATAAGTGATAGTAAACTTCCTTTTTTAAATGCACAGCAATACCTTTATACGGTTTAATACGGTGTTCCGTTAGGGCCATCGTACCATCGAGCATCGACCTTTATAAGTCGATGCGCGATGGTACGATGGCGATGGCACGATGGTACGATGGCGATGGTACGATGACGCGATGGTACGATGGCGATGGTACGATGGCGATGATTCGATGGTCCATCGTACCATCGTACCATCGCGCATCGACTTTAAACGCGATGGTACGATGGTACGATGGTACAACGGCCCATCGTACCATCGCGCATCGACCTTTTACAAGTCGATGCGAGATGGTACGATGGTACGATGGCGATGGTACGCCATCATGTCATCATGTCATTATGTCATCGCCATCGTACCATCGTGCCATCGCACCATCGCAGTCGATGTGCGATGTTGCATCGCCCCCTGCTCCATCGTACCATCGCTCCATCGCCTTCCGTTTAGACAAACGCGTTGGACGGAAGGCGATGGAGCGATGGTACGATGGAGCAGGGGGCGATGGACCATCGTACCATCGCCATCGTACCATCGTGTCATCGCCATCGTACCATCGTGCCATCGCACCATCGCAGTCGATGTGCGATGTTGCATCGCCCCTTGCTTCATCGAACCATCGCTCCATCGCCTTCCGTTTAGACATGCGCACATCAAAACAAAACAAAAATGGAGGACATCATAGATGCAAAGATTCGACAATACTTTTTGGAAATGTTTCTTACCGAGAAATTCATGTTTTGCTGAGCCTAAATGAAGGGATAGATTTAAGAAAAGTATTGCCGAATCTTTGCATCCATGATGTACGGTAATGATGTCCTCCATTTTTGTTTTGCTTTGATGTGCCCATGTCTAAACGTAAGGCGATGGAGCGATGGTACGATGGAGTAGGGAGCGATGCTACATCAGCGTTAGCATCGCAGACGGGTCCATTTATTAGTGTGATAATAATATAAGGTTATATTTGCAACGAATATAAGATGGCAACAATGTGGGTCACACGTGTTATTTCGAGCAGATGCAGAGAGAACCTACATATGTAGCAGGACCTCTCTGCACCACTGTAAAACTTCCTGAGTTTTCTTAAAAACATTTTCGAGTACATATGCGTCATCGTGAACATGGGTTCGAAATCTCAACGCGGCAAATAATCCAAAGAGAGAAAATACAAACATATATTTTTAGTATGTTTTCTTTATGACTTAACAACACATTTAATAGTTAGATATAATTGGAAGTTATATGTAATTGTTGTATTTGCACGTGCAATGCTTCTTGTTTCTGTTTGTGAACATCAATGCAGTTCAATATTATTAATTCGAATATTTATAATATAAATGTAATGAGCGATAAACAGATCTACCTAAGGCATCACTTTACAATTAGCTACATAACATGCCATGGTAAGGTTCGCTTTTTGGTATTATTTTATTTCGTCGGTGTGTTCTTGGGTAAGACGCTTTCCCATGGCCTCATCCGTCAGATGGGAACGGTAAACCGGCGGTCCAGTGTATCGGAGTTTATCTTCTGAGCAAGTAAACCAATCTATCCATTAGTAAGAGTAGGACAGGTTTCCAGATTAATGTGTATCCTTCCACTCTCTCTGGTGCGGCTCTAAATAACATACTGTGTTGATGAGCCGTTACACAGCATTTAATTAGTGATCCGACTGGATAATATTTTAACGGTAAAAACATACACGTAATCAGACAGCGAAAATCGTCCAATCGGGTCACTTTTTTGGGTAATACCGGAAGTAAACATAAGTTAGAAATATTGTAAATATAGCAATCGGCGATTTTACTTAAATTTCTCTCCACAGAGTGATTTTTTGTACGAATCGTGAATATACTGTGATAAATGGAAATCAGACCTAAAGAACGGTGTAAAGGACTTGAATCTATTCGCAAATTTGACAAAGATACAGCCTTCGAAACGGGGTATATCATCTTGGTGTCTAACAAGCTTCCTTACCATGTGTTATATAGATAGTACGATATCGTATTCTTTAATATTTGTTTTTATAATATTTGCGGTTCAAGTGCCAGTGATTTTCTGTTATTCTCATAAATAGAATATCTGTCAGAATATAGGAATCTTTCATGGGTATCCGGTAAAGATCAATAATTTCAAAACGAGGTCTAATTGTTCTATTGCCGAGGTTCCGATTTGAACAGTTATAACGTGGATTGGAATTCCCTATATCATTAAGTGGTCCCGCCTTAATTCCATTAAGCGATGGGAAAGCCTATATTAGCAGGATTTTATAACGGATATTTTGACAATTAAACACGTTTAAATTTTTTTTTACTGAAAATATGTGATAATCCTTTAAAAAATAATATTTTTACAATATGCAAACTTTTTAAGCCGAGATTAATGTTTCATTTCATACACCAGACAACCCCGTTTTCGCTTCTTGGAAATGGGGTTGCATGAGGTATAAAAGTTAATACTCGGACCATGTAATGTGAACTGAATAGCTATGATTGATTCCTTTTCCTGCATATGATTGACCTTTTATGCGTTGACGTCACTAATTACTAACGTTGTGCGTGTTTTGTCACAGTGACGTTATGTTCACGTTATTGACGTCATTGTTGATGCGCGTGGCATTTATTTTCCCCATTGTGTAAGATTATGCTTTCCATCACACATGTAAAACGCGGATATCCTTATCCGGTTTGCTAGAAAAACTCATGTTTGTGTTGTTTTTTGGCATACAAAAACACAAACACTGATTCAGTGTTTCGCGTCTCACAACACAGTTAATTTTGCATTGCTCTACATATGTAGCAGGACCCCACTGCACCACCGTAAAACTTCCTGAGTTTTCTTAAAAACATTTTCGTTGTGAAACTTGTAGTCTGTTGCTCGAATTATCCAGCAAAAAACAATGGGTTCACCAATTTGCGTTTTTTTAATATCAATAGTTTGAAGAGACCCTCTTGACTTTGTCAATTTCACTTACATTTTCAAGTGTATCACTACCCGGTATTAGATTCTCAGAACTGGGCTCAGAAACATTCAGGCATATCCAGTCTTGTATGAAATCATGAACTTGTCCCATTCTTGTCACCTGCAACAAAAAAAGAGAAACTATTTGCACATTTTAAGAAATAAGCGAGAACCGAATAACATAGATCGTCTTTTTTAAGCGCCAGGAAGTTCCTACCGTCTACCGTGACTGGCCAGGGAAATAACTGTTTAGTGAGACCTTTTAATAATTCGTGTCATTCATTCACACTATGCAAATTTTGAAATAAACACGTGTCAAAGGCGCATGTCTACCTATCCTCTGTGCTCATGCACTCTGGCAACTTAGACCTGGACAACACAGTAAAATACTTGCTATCCATGACAACAGACACACAACTTTAACATCAGCTTAAATTTTAACTGTGAAATGAATATACATCTAGAGAAAAGCACATGCAAATTACAAACTTTGGATTTTTTTCCAGTATTACAGTATCAGGCCCTGTGCGGTGTTACGAACATCGCAGCCGGGTGGAGAACAGATCGCAGGCCACACAACTTGAAATTGTTCTTTGAAACTGTTCTTTGTTTCTGTGTGTGTTTGTGGTTGACTGTCCTCCTTGACTGCTTCTTTTCCTGTTCGATTTTTATATATAATTGAACTCGAAAGTAAGTAAGTGTTTCATGACTGCTTTTGCGTATTTTATTAAAATTCACTGCACGCGTGATCAAATGACAGAGATACATAGCAGAAATAACAAAACAATTAACTGTAAGACAAGTGTGTTTACGGCAGAAGTCTCGACAATCGGTAAAATGTTTTATGTTATTAGTCCGTAAGACCACTGGTATCAGCGGAATATTTCAATGAGATAAATAAAATGGAACAAAAGATATATGTTCCTGTTATATGGAATCAGATTCTGCCATTTTACCTCTAACCAGTGCGTTGCTAAGGCACCACATCAGCGTTAGCATCGCAGACGGGTCCATTTATTAGTGTGATAATAATATAAGGTTATATTTGCAACGAATATAAGATGGCAACAATGTGGGTCACACTTGTTATTTCGAGCAGCTGCAGAGAGAACCTTGCCACACTCTTATGTACTAGAGTGATATGGTTTGATATCGGACCTGGAGGGTTGCCTTTGAAGTACGGGAACGTCCGGGTTTCGTTCCCAACGACGAAAAGGACAAGGATACAGCGAATAACCCCAGTGATGCCTCTAAGACTCGAACCCGTGATCTCCGGGTTCTGCGTCAAAAGCAATTCTGACAAATTCGTATATCATAAGGATACTTGGTTTGGTTGTACTCTAATATGCGAATTTATTGCTTCGGTGCCCAACCTTTTGGCGGAATGCAATATTTAAATATTGTCAGACGTAAGTAAAACGTTTTTGAGTTGCTTCCCTTACATCGTTGGAGTAGCATCCCTTTGAATTTTACATACATAAAGGTGTGAACAAACGATGAATTAGAAGGCGTGCCCGTGGCCTAGTGGTTACGGTCAGAACTTTGTAAACGAGTACACATGCGTCATCGTGAACATGGGTTCGAAATCTCAACGCGGCAAATAATTCATAGAGAGAAAATAAAGACATATATTTTTAGTATGTTTTCTTTATGACTTAACAACGCATTTAATAGTTAGATCTAATAGGAAGTTATATGTAATTGTTGTAATTGTACGTGCAATGCTTCTTGTTTCTGTTTGTGAACATCCATGCAGTTCAATATTATTAATTCGAATATTATTAATATAAATGTAATGAGCGATAATTTAAAACAGATCTACCTAAGGCATCACTTTACAATTAGCTACATAACATGCCATGGTAAGGTTCGCTTTTTGGTATTATTTTATTTCGTCGGTGTGTTCTTGGGCAAGACGCTTTCCCATGGCCTCATCCGTCAGATGGGAACGGTAAACCGGCGGTCCAGTGTATCGGAGTTTATCTTCTGAGCAAGTAAACCAATCTATTCATTAGTAAGAGTAGGACAGGTTTCCAGATTAATGTGTATCCTTCCACTCTCTCTGGTGCGGCTCTAAATAACATACTGTGTTGATGAGCTGTTACACAGCATTTAATTAGTGATCCGACTGGATAATATGTTAACGGTAAAAACATACACGTAATCAGACAGCGAAAATCGTCCAATCGGGTCACTTTTTTGGGTAATACCGGAAGTAAACATAAGTTAGAAATATTGTAAATATAGCAATCGGCGATTTTACTTAAATTTCTCTCCACAGAGTGATTTTTTGTACGAACCGTGGATATACTGTGATAAATGGAAATCAGACCTAAAGAACGGTGTAAAGGACTTGAATCTATTCGCAAATTTGACAAAGATACAGCCTTCGAAACGGGGTATATCATCTTGGTGTCTAACAAGCTTCCTTACCATGTGTTATATAGATAGTAGGATATCGTATTCTTTAATATTTGTTTTTATAATATTTGCGGTTCAAGTGCCAGTGATTTTCTGTTATTCTCATAAATAGAATATCTGTCAGAATATAGGAATCTTTCATGGGTATCCGGAAAAGATCAATAATTTCAAAACGAGGTCTAATTGTTCTATTGCCGAGGTTCCGATTTGAACAGTTATAACGTGGATTGGAATTCCCTATATCATTAAGTGGTCCCGCCTTAATTCCATTAAGCGATGGGAAAGCTTATATTAGCAGGATTTTATAACGGATATTTTGACAATTATTTTGAGTAAAAAATGTTTTTAAACGTGTTTACGTTTAAAAACATTTTTTACTGAAAATATGTGATAATCCTTTAAAAAATTATATTTTTACAATATGCAAACTTTTTAAGCCGAGATTAATGTTTCATTTCATACCCCAGACAACCAAGTTTTCGCTTCTTGGAAATGGGGTTGCATGGGGTATAAAAGTTAATACTCGGACCATGTAATGTGAACTGAATAGCTATGATTGATTCCTTTTCCTGCATATGATTGACCTTTTTGCGTTGACGTCACCAATTACTAACGTTGTGCGTGTTTTGTCACAGTGACGTCATGTTCACGTTATTGACGTCATTGTTGATGCGCGTGGCATTTATTTTCCCCATTGTGTAAGATTATGCTTTCCATCACACATGTAAAACGCCGATATCCTGATCCGGTTTGCTAGAAAAACTCATGTTTGTATTGTTTTTTGGCATACAAAAACACACACACTGATTCAGTGTTTCGCGTCTCACAACACAGTTAATTTTGCATTGCTCTACATATGTATCAGGACCCCTCTGCACCACTGTAAAACTTCCTGAGTTATCTGAAAAACATTTTCGTTGTGAAACTTGTAGTCTGTTGCTCGAATTATCCAGCAAAAAACAATGGGTTCACCAATTTGCGTTTTTTTAATATCAATAGTTTGAAGAGACCCTCTTGACTTTGTCAATTTCACTTACATTTTCAAGTGCATCACTACCCGGTATTAGATTCTCAGAACTGGGCTCAGAAACATTCAGGCATATCCAGTCTTGTATGAAATCATGAACTTGTCCCATTCTTGTCACCTGCAACAAAAAAAGAGAAACTATTTGCACATTTTAAGAAATAAGCGAGAACCGAATAACATAGATCGTCTTTTTTAAGCGCCAGGAAGTTCCTACCGTCTACCGTGACTGGCCAGGGAAATAACTGTTCAGTGAGACCTTTCAATAATTCGTGTCATTCATTCACACTATGCATATTTTGAAATAAACACGTGTCAAAGGCGCATGTCTACCTATCCTCTGTGCTCATGCACTCCGGCAACTTAGACCTGGACAACACAGTAAAATACTTGCTATCCATGACAACAGACACACAACTTTAACATCAGCTTAAATTTTAACTGTGAAATGAATATACATCTAGAGAAAAGCACATGCAAATTACAAACTTTGGATTTTTTTCCAGTTTTACAGTATCAGGCCCTGTGTGCTGTTACGAACATCTCAGCCGGGTGGAGAACAGATCGCAGGCCACACAACTTGAAATTGTTCTTTGAAACTGTTCTTTGTTTCTGTGTGTGTTTGTGGTTGACTGTCGTCCTTGAATGCTACTTTTCCTGTTCAATTTTTTATATATAATTGAACTCGAAAGGAAGTAAGTGTTTCATGACTGCTTTTGCGTATTTTATTAAAATTCACTGCACGCGTGATCAAATGACAGAGATACATAGCAGACATAAGAAAACAATTAACTGTAATACAAGTGTGTTTTACGGCAGAAGTCTCGACAATCGGTAAAATGTTTTATGTTATTAGTCCGTAAGACCACTGGTATCAGCGGAATATTTCAATGAGATAAATAAAATGGAACAAAAGATATATGTTCCAGTTCTATGGAATCAGATTCTGCCATTTTACCTCTAACCAGTGCGTTACTTAGGCACCACATCAGCTTTAGCATCGCAGACGGGTCCATTTATTAGTGTGATAATAATATAAGGTTATATTTGCAACGAATATAAGATGGCAACAATGTGGCAACAATGTGGGTCACACTTATTATTTCGAGCAGCTGCAGAGAGAGCCTTGCCACACTCTTATGTACTAGAGTGATATAGTTTGATATCGGACCTGGAGGGTTGCCTTTGAAGTACGGGAACGTCCGGGTTTCGTTCCCAACGACGAAAAGGCCAAGGAACATATATCCAGTTGTGCCTCTAAGCCTCGAACCCGTGATCTCCGGGTTCTGCGTCAAAAGCAATTCTGACAAATTCGCATATCATAAGGATACTTGGTTTGGTTGTACTCTAATATGCGGATTTATTGCTTCGGTGCCCAACCTTTTGGCGGAATGCAATATATAAATATTGTCAGACGTAAGTAAAACTTTTTTGAGTTGCTTCCCTTACATCGTTAGAGAAGCATCCCTTTGAATTTTACATGCATAAAGGTGTGAACATACGATGAATCAGAAGGCGTGTCCGTGGCCTAGTGATTACGGTCAGAACTTTGTAATCGAGTACACCTGCGTCATCGTCAACATAGGTTCGAAACCTCAACGCGGCAAATAATTCATAGAGAGAAAATAAAAACATATATTTTTTGTATTGTTTTCTTTATGACTTAACAACACATTTAATAGTTAGATATAATAGGAAGTTATATGTAATTGTTGTATTTGCACGTGCAATGCTTCTTGTTTCTGTTTGTGAACATCAATGCAGTTCAATATTGTTAATTCGAATATTACTAATATAAATGTAATGAGCGATAATTTAAAACAGATCTACCTAAGGCATCACTTTACAATTAGCTACATAACATGCCATGGTAAGGTTCGCTTTTTGGTATTATTTTATTTCGTCGGTGTGTTCTTGGACAAGACGCTTTCCCATGGCCTCATCCGTCAGATGGGAACGGTAAACCGGCGGTCCAGTGTATCGGAGTTTATCTTCTGAGCAAGTAAACCAATCTATTCATTAGTAAGAGTAGGACAGGTTTCCAGATTAATGTGTATCCTTCCACTCTCTCTGGTGCGGCTCTAAATAACATACTGTGTTGATGAGCCGTTACACAGCATTTAATTAGTGATCCGACTGGATAATATTTTAACGGTAAAAACATACACGTAATCAGACAGCGAAAATCGTCCAATCGGGTCACTTTTTAGGGTAATACCGGAAGTAAACATAAGTTAGAAATATTGTAAATATAGCAATCGGCGATTTTACTTAAATTTCTCTCCACAGAGTGATTTTTTGTACGAACCGTGAATATACTGTGATAAATGGAAATCAGACCTAAAGAACGGTGTAAAGGACTTGAATCTATTCGCAAATTTGACAAAGATACAGCCTTCGAAACGGGGTTTATCATCTTGGTGTCTAACAAGCTTCCTTATCATGTGTTATATAGATAGTAGGATATCGTATTCTTTAATATTTGTTTTTATAATATTTGCGGTTCAAGTGCCAGTGATTTTCTGTTATTCTCATAAATAGAATATCTGTCAGAATATAGGAATCTTTCATGGGTATCCGGCAAAGATCAATAATTTCAAAACGAGGTCTAATTGTTCTATTGCCGAGGTTCCGATTTGAACAGTTATAACGTGGATTGGAATTCCCTATATCATTAAGTGGTCCCGCCTTAATTCCATTAAGCGATGGGAAAGCCTATATTAGCAGGATTTTATAACGGATATTTTGACAATTAAACACGTTTAAAAACATTTTTTACTGAAAATATGTGATAATCCTTTAAAAAATAATATTTTTACAATATGCAAACTTTTTAAGCCGAGATTAATGTTTCATTTCATACCCCAGACAACCCCGTTTTCGCTTCTTTGAAATGGGTTGCATGGGGTATAAAAGTTAATACTCGGACCATGTACGCGTAATGTGAACTGAATAGCTATGATTGATTCCTTTTCCTGCATATGATTGACCTTTTATGCGTTGACGTCACCAATTACTAACGTTGTGCGTGTTTTGTCACAGTGACGTCATGTTCACGTTATTGACGTCATTGTTGATGCGCGTGGCATTTATTTTCCCCATTGTGTAAGATTATGCTTTCCATCATACATGTAAAACGCGGATAACCTTATCCGGTTTGCAAGAAAAACTCATGTTTGTGTTGTTTTTTGGCATACAAAAACACACACACTGATTCAGTGTTTCGCGTCTCACAACACAGTTAATTTTGCATTGCTCTACATATGTAGCAGGACCTCTCTGCACCACTGTAAAACTTCCTGAGTTTTCTTAAAAACATTTTCGTTTTGAAACTTGTAGTCTGTTGCTCGAATTATCCAGCAAAAAACAATGGGTTCACCAATTTGCGTTTTTTTAATATCAATAGTTTGAAGAGACCCTCTTGACTTTGTCAATTTCACTTACATTTTCAAGTGTATCACTACCCGGTATTAGATTCTCAGAACTGGGCTCAGAAACATTAGGCATATCCAGTCTTGTATGAAATCATGAACTTGTCCCATTCTTGTCACCTGCAACAAAACAAGAGAAACTATTTGCACATTTTAAGAAATAAGCGAGAACCGAATAACATAGATCGTCTTTTTTAAGCGCCAGGAAGTTCCTACCGTCTACCGTGACTGGCCAGGGAAATAACTGTTTAGTGAGACCTTTCAATAATTCGTGTCATTCATTCACACTATGCATATTTTGAAATAAACACTTGTCAAAGGCGCATGTCTACCTATCCTCTGTGCTCATGCACTCCGGCAACTTAGACCTGGACAACTCAGTAAAATACTTGCTATCCATGACAACAGACACACAACTTTAACATCAGCTTAAATTTTAACTGTGAAATGAATATACATCTAGAGAAAAGCACTTACAAATTACAAACTTTGGATTTTTTTTCCAGTATTACAGTATCAGGCCCTGTGCGGTGTTGCGAACATCGCAGCCGGGTGGAGAACAGATCGCAGGCCACACAACTTGAAATTGTTCTTTGAAACTGTTCTTTGTTTCTGTGTGTGTTTGTGGTTGACTGTCCTCCTTGACTGCTACTTTTCCTGTTCGATTTTTATATATAATTGAACTCGAAAGTAAGTAAGTGTTTCATGACTGCTTTTGCGTATTTTATTAAAATTCACTGCACGTCATTGTTGATGCGCGTGGCATTTATTTTCCCCATTGTGTAAGATTATGCTTTCCATCACACATGTAAAACGCGGATAACCTTATCCGGTTTGCAAGAAAACTCATGTTTGTGTTGTTTTTTTGGCATAAAAAAACACACACACTGATTCAGTGTTTCACGTCTCACAACACAGTTAATTTTGCATTGCTCTACATAAGTAGCAGGACCCCTCTGCACCACTGTAAAACTTCCTGAGTTTTCTTAAAAACATTTTCGTTGTGAAACTTGTACTCGTCAGAGGCCAGTTTCCGTCCAAGCCCAGTTTTCGTCATTCTCATTTAAAAAAACGTTTTTATACTGCAAATTACTTACGCGATGTCACTTATTGTCAGACGTTTATAACTGAAGATTGGAAACAGGAAAAACAACCAAAAAGTAAATAAGGGGTACAAAAACGAAAGGGATTTCTCCGAAAAATGTATTTACTTCCTTATGTGGCGGTCGGGATGCGCGCGCATACTGCAGCATAATAAACTATTAAAAAAAATAACACCGTAATGATGTCATAATTTTATCACTCTTCAGTGGACGCAGTTAAGTAGACCGTGATTATTTAGGTTCACCAAAGAGCAGCAACTCGTACAACCTGTATCTGTTTGATTTACATATAGTTACCCATCTTTACAGTGTAAAATTGTTTTACATTGACCATTCCAGGCGCATTGTTATAGCAATCGAGGTGACTGATGGAACAATGCAAACATACAATGTTTACAATGAAATTGTTGAATAGACTTGCAAACAAGTTTCTAATTCATAAAAGTTTACTGTATCTTGACCTAGTTGAATCTATCACTCGATAAAATACATGACGGAAACTGGGCTTGTAAACAAAATTATTTCTCAGTTTTAGTCTATTTATAAACAGGTCCATGCCACTTCGATAATTGATATAAAACAGAATTCTTTGGTATCTAATTTCCAGGAAGAGGTAACCTAATAGAAAATAGAGCAAAAATTGTCAGGATACATAGATTTGTCTGAAAAATTAGTTTATGTTTACATAAGTGACGGAAAGTGGCCCCCGACGAGTAGTCTGTTGCTCGAATTATCCATCAAAAAACAATGGGTTCACCAATTTGCGTTTTTTTAATATCAATAGTTTGAAGAGACCCTCTTGACTTTGTCAATTTCACTTACATTTTCAAGTGTATCACTACCCGTTATTAGATTCTCAGAACTGGGCTCAGAAACATTCAGGCATATCCAGTCTTGTATGAAATCATGAACTTGTCCCATTATTGTCACCTGCAACAAAAAAAGAGAAACTATTTGCACATTTTAAGAAATAAGCGAGAACCGAATAACATAGATCTTCTTATTTAAGCGCCAGGAAGTTCCTACCGTCTACCGTGACTGGCCAGGGAAATAACTGTTTAGTGAGACCTTTCAATAATTCGTGTCATTCATTCACACTATTCATATTTTGAAATAAACACGTGTCAAAGGCGCATGTCTACCTATTCTCTGTGCTCATGCACTCCGGCAACATACACCTGGACAACAAAGTAAAATACTTGCTATCCATGACAACAGACACAAAACTTTAAAATCAGCTTAAATTTTAACTGTGAAATGAATATACATCTAGAGAAAAGCACATGCAAATTACAAACTTTGGATTTTTTTCCAGTATTACAGTATCAGGCCCTGTGCGGTGTTACGAACATCGCAGCCGGGTGGAGAACAAATCGCAGGCCACACAATTTGAAATTGTTCTTTGAAACTGTTCTTTGTTTCTGTGTGTGTTTGTGGTTGACTGTCCTCCTTGACTGCTACTTTTCCTGTTCGATTTTTATATATAATTGAACTCGAAAGGAAGTAAGTGTTTCATGACTGCTTTTGCGTATTTTATTAAAATTCACTGCACGCGTGATCAAATGACAGAGATACATAGCAGAAATAAGAAAACAATTAACTGTAACAATAGTGTGTTTTACGGCAGAAGTCTCGACAATCGGTAAAATGTTTTATGTTATTAGTCCGTAAGACCACTGGTATCAGCGGAATACTTCAATGAGATAAATAAAATGGAACAAAAGATATATGTTCCTGTTCTATGGAATCAGATTCTGCCATTTTACCTCTAACCAGTGCGTTGCTAAGGCATCACATCAGCGTTAGCATCGCAGACTGGTCCATTTATTAGTGTGATAATAATATAAGGTTATATTTGCAACGAATATAAGATGGCAACAATGTGGGTCACACTTGTTATTTCGAGCAGCTGCAGAGAGAACCTTGCCACACTCTTATGTACTAGAGTGATATGGTTTGATATCGGACCTGGAGGGTTGCCTTTAAAGTACGGGAACGTCCGGGTTTCGTTCCCAACGACGAAAAGGCCAAGGATATAGTGATGCCTCTAAGACTCGAACCCGTGATCTCCGGGTTCTGCGTCAAAAGCAATTCTGACAAATTCTCATATCATTAGGATACTTGGTTTGGTTGTACTCTGATATGCGGATTTATTGTTTGGTGCCCAACCTTTTGGCGGAATGCAATATTTAAATATTGTCAGACGTAAGTAAAACGTTTTTGAGTTGCTTCCCTTACATCGTTAGAGTAGCATCCCTTTGAAATTTACATGCATAAAGGTGTGAAAATACGATGAATTAAAAGGCGTGTCCGTGGCCTAGTGGTTACGGTAAGAACTTTGTAATTGAGTACACATGCGTCATCGTGAACATGCGTTCGAAATCTCAACGCGGCAAATAATTCATAGAGAGAAAATAAAAACATATATTTTTTGTATGTTTTCTTTATGACTTAACAACACATTAATTTTAATAGTTAGATATAATAGGAAGTCATATGTAATTGTTGTATTTGCACGTGCAATGCGTCTTGTTTCTGTTTGTGAACATCCATGCAGTTCAATATTATTAATTCGAATATTACTAATATAAATGTAATGAGCGATAATTTAAAACAGATCTACCAAAGGCATCACTTTACAATTAGCTACATAACATGCCATGGTAAGGTTCGCTTTTTGGTATTATTTTATTTCGTCGGTGTGTTCTTGGGCAAGACGCTTTCCCATGGCCTCATCCGTCAGATGGGAACGGTAAACCGGCGGTCCAGTGTATCGGAGTTTATCTTCTGAGCAAGTAAACCAATCTATTCATTAGTAAGAGTAGGACAGGTTTCCAGATTAATGTGTATCCTTCCACTCTCTCTGGTGCGGCTCTAAATAACATACTGTGTTGATGAGCCGTTACACAGCATTTAATTAGTGATCCGACTGGATAATATTTTAACGGTAAAAACATACACGTAATCAGACAGCGAAAATCGTCCAATCGGGTCACTTTTTTGGGTAATACCGGAAGTAAACATAAGTTAGAAATATTGTAAATATAGCAATCGGCGATTTTACTTAAATTTCTCTCCACAGAGTGATTTTTTGTACGAACCGTGAATATACTGTGATAAATGGAAATCAGACCTAAAGAACGGTGTAAAGGACTTGAATCTATTCGCAAATTTGACAAAGATACAGCCTTCGAAACGGGGTTTATCATCTTGGTGTCTAACAAGCTTCCTTATCATGTGTTATATAGATAGTAGGATATCGTATTCTTTAATATTTGTTTTTATAATATTTGCGGTTCAAGTGCCAGTGATTTTCTGTTATTCTCATAAATAGAATATCTGTCAGAATATAGGAATCTTTCATGGGTATCCGGCAAAGATCAATAATTTCAAAACGAGGTCTAATTGTTCTATTGCCGAGGTTCCGATTTGAACAGTTATAACGTGGATTGGAATTCCCTATATCATTAAGTGGTCCCGCCTTAATTCCATTAAGCGATGGGAAAGCCTATATTAGCAGGATTTTATAACGGATATTTTGACAATAAAACACGTTTAAAAACATTTTTTACTAAAAATATGTGATAATCCTTTAAAAAATAATATTTTTACAATATGCAAACTTTTTAAGCCGAGATTAATGTTTCATTTCATACCCCAGCCAACCCCGTTTTCGCTTCTTGGAAATGGGGTTGCATGGGGTATAAAAGTTAATACTCGGACCATGTAATGTGAACTGAATAGCTACGATTGATTCTTTTTCCTGCATATGATTGACCTTTTATGCGTTGACGTCACCAATTACTAACGTTGTGCGTATTTTTGTCACAGTGACGTCATGTTGACGTTATTGACGTCATTGTTGATGCGCGTGGCATTTATTTTCCCCATTGTGTAAGATTATGCTTTCCATCACACATGTAAAACGCGGATAACCTTATCCGGTTTGCAAGAAAACTCATGTTTGTGTTGTTTTTTTGGCATAAAAAAACACACACACTGATTCAGTGTTTCACGTCTCACAACACAGTTAATTTTGCATTGCTCTACATAAGTAGCAGGACCCCTCTGCACCACTGTAAAACTTCCTGAGTTTTCTTAAAAACATTTTCGTTGTGAAACTTGTACTCGTCAGAGGCCAGTTTCCGTCCAAGCCCAGTTTTCGTCATTCTCATTTAAAAAACGTTTTTATACTGCAAATTACTTACGCGATGTCACTTATTGTCAGACGTTTATAACTGAAGATTGGAAACAGGAAAAACAACCAAAAAGTAAATAAGGGGTACAAAAACGAAAGGGATTTCTCCGAAAAATGTATTTACTTCCTTATGTGGCGGTCGGGATGCGCGCGCATACTGCAGCATAATAAACTATTAAAAAAATAACACCGTAATGACGTCATAATTTTATCACTCTTCAGTGGACGCAGTTAAGTAGACCGTGATTATTTAGTTTCACCAAAGAGCAGCAACTCGTACTCGAATTATCCAGCAAAAAACAATGGGTTCACCAATTTGCGTTTTTTTAATATCAATAGTTTGAAGAGACCCTCTTGACTTTGTCAATTTCACTTACATTTTCAAGTGTATCACTACCCGTTATTAGATTCTCAGAACTGGGCTCAGAAACATTCAGGCATATCCAGTCTTGTATGAAATCATGAACTTGTCCCATTCTTGTCACCTGCAACAAAAAAAGAGAAACTATTTGCACATTTTAAGAAATAAGCGAGAACCGAATAACATAGATCTTCTTATTTAAGCGCCAGGAAGTTCCTACCGTCTACCGTGACTGGCCAGGGAAATAACTGTTTAGTGAGACCTTTCAATAATTCGTGTCATTCATTCACACTATTCATATTTTGAAATAAACACGTGTCAAAGGCGCATGTCTACCTATTCTCTGTGCTCATGCACTCCGGCAACATACACCTGGACAACAAAGTAAAATACTTGCTATCCATGACAACAGACACAAAACTTTAAAATCAGCTTAAATTTTAACTGTGAAATGAATATACATCTAGAGAAAAGCACATGCAAATTACAAACTTTGGATTTTTTTCCAGTATTACAGTATCAGGCCCTGTGCGGTGTTACGAACATCGCAGCCGGGTGGAGAACAAATCGCAGGCCACACAACTTGAAATTGTTCTTTGAAACTGTTCTTTGTTTCTGTGTGTGTTTGTGGTTGACTGTCCTCCTTGACTGCTACTTTTCCTGTTCGATTTTTATATATAATTGAACTCGAAAGGAAGTAAGTGTTTCATGACTGCTTTTGCGTATTTTATTAAAATTCACTGCACGCGTGATCAAATGACAGAGATACATAGCAGAAATAAGAAAACAATTAACTGTAACAATAGTGTGTTTTACGGCAGAAGTCTCGACAATCGGTAAAATGTTTTATGTTATTAGTCCGTAAGACCACTGGTATCAGCGGAATACTTCAATGAGATAAATAAAATGGAACAAAAGATATATGTTCCTGTTCTATGGAATCAGATTCTGCCATTTTACCTCTAACCAGTGCGTTGCTAAGGCATCACATCAGCGTTAGCATCGCAGACTGGTCCATTTATTAGTGTGATAATAATATAAGGTTATATTTGCAACGAATATAAGATGGCAACAATGTGGGTCACACTTGTTATTTCGAGCAGCTGCAGAGAGAACCTTGCCACACTCTTATGTACTAGAGTGATATGGTTTGATATCGGACCTGGAGGGTTGCCTTTAAAGTACGGGAACGTCCGGGTTTCGTTCCCAACGACGAAAAGGCCAAGGATACAGTGATGCCTCTAAGACTCGAACCCGTGATCTCCGGGTTCTGCGTCAAAAGCAATTCTGACAAATTCTCATATCATTAGGATACTTGGTTTGGTTGTACTCTGATATGCGGATTTATTGCTTCGGTGCCCAACCTTTTGGCGGAATGCAATATTTAAATATTGTCAGACGTAAGTAAAACGTTTTTGAGTTGCTTCCCTTACATCGTTAGAGTAGCATCCCTTTGAAATTTACATGCATAAAGGTGTGAACATACGATGAATTAAAAGGCGTGTCCGTGGCCTAGTGGTTACGGTCAGAACTTTGTAATTGAGTACACCTGCGTCATCGTGAACATGGGTTCGAAACCTCAACGCGGCAACTAATTCATAGAGAGAAAATAAAAACATATATTTTTTGGATTGTTTTCTTTATGACTTAACAACACATTTAATAGTTAGATATAATAGGAAGTTATATGTAATTGTTGTATTTGCACGTGCAATGCGTCTTGTTTCTGTTTGTGAACATCCATGCAGTTCAATATTATTAATTCGAATATTACTAATATAAATGTAATGAGCGATAATTTAAAACAGATCTACCTAAGGCATCACTTTACAATTAGCTACATAACATGCCATGGTAAGGTTCGCTTTTTGGTATTATTTTATTTCGTCGGTGTGTTCTTGGGCAAGACGCTTTCCCATGGCCTCGTCCGTCAGATGGGAACGGTAAACCGGCGGTCCAGTGTATCGGAGTTTATCTTCTAAACAAGTAAACCAATCTATTCATTAGTAAGAGTAGGACAGGTTTCCAGATTAATGTGTATCCTTCCACTCTCTCTGGTGCGGCTCTAAATAACATACTGTGTTGATGAGCCGTTACACAGCATTTAATTAGTGATCCGACTGGATAATATTTTAACGGTAAAAACATACACGTAATCAGACAGCGATAATCGTCCAATCGGGTCACTTTTTTGGGTAATACCGGAAGAAAACATAAGTTAGAAATATTGTAAATATAGCAATCGGCGATTTTACTTAAATTTCGCTCCACAGAGTGATTTATATTTGTACAAACCGTGAATATACTGTGATAAATGGAAATCAGACCTAAAGAACGGTGTAAAGGACTTGAATCTATTCGCAAATTTGACAAAGATACAGCCTTCGAAACGGGGTTTATCATCTTGGTGTCTAACAAGCTTCCTTATCATGTGTTATATAGATAGAAGAATATCGTATTCCTTTATATTTGTTTTTATAATATTTGCTGTTCAAGTGCCAGTGATTTTCTGTTATTCTCATCAATAGAATATCTGTCAGAATATAAGAATCTTTCACGGGTATCTGGAAAAGATCAATAATTTCAAAACGAGGTCTAATTGTTCTTATGCCGAGGTTCCGATTTGAACAGTTATAACGTGGAGTGGAATTTCCTATATCATTAAGTGGTCCCGCCTTAATTCCATTAAGCGATGGGAAAGCCTATATTAGCAGGATTTTATAACAGATATTTTGACAATTAAACACGTTTAAAAACATTTTTTACTGAAAATATGTGATAATCCTTTAAAAAATAATATTTTTACAATATGCAAACTTTTTAAGCCGAGATTAATGTTTCATTTCATACCCCAGACAACCCCGTTTTCGCTTCTTGGAAATGGGGTTGCATGGGGTATAAAAGTTAATACTCGGACCATGTAATGTGAACTGAATAGCTATGATTGATTCCTTTTCCTGCATATGATTGACCTTTTATGCGTTGACGTCACCAATTACTAACGTTGTGCGTGTTTTTGTCACAGTGACGTAATGTTCACGTTATTGACGTCATTGTTGATGCGCGTGGCATTTATTTTCCCCATTGTGTAAGATTATGCTTTCCATCACACATGTAAAACGCGGATAACCTTATCCGGTTTGCAAGAAAAACTCATGTTTGTGTTGTTTTTTGGCATAAAAACACACACACACTGATTCAGTGTTTCACGTCTCACAACACAGTTAATTTTGCATTGCTCTACATATGTAGCAGGACCCCTCTGCACCACTGTAAAACTTCCTGAGTTTTCTTAAAAACATTTTCGTTGTGAAACTTGTAGTCTGTTGCTCGAATTATCCAGCAAAAAACAATGGGTTCACCAATTTGCGTTTTTTTAATATCAATAGTTTGAAGAGACTCTCTTGACTTTGTCAATTTCACTTACATTTTCAAGTGTATCACTACCCGGTATTAGATTCTTTAGAATTTTTTCCAATATTACAGTATCAGCCTGAGTTAAACAGAAATAATGTATTTAAACAATTATAAACAAGAAATATCACTGTGACAAATGCCCCCGAAGTTATCTTTGACCTCTAAGTATGACTTTGACCTTGGAGCCACGGACCTGGATTTTATGCGCGACACGTCGATTGGTTGTGGTGAGCGCTTGTGCCAAGTTATTTGAAAATCCGTCCAGGCATGCAAAAGTTATTGACCGGACACGATTTGACATTTGACCTCTAAGTGTGACCTTGACCTTGGGGCCACAGACCTGGATCTTGTGTGCAACACATCGTCTTGTTGTGGTGAGCACTTGTGCTAAGTTATTTGAAAATCCGTTCATGAATGCCAGAGTTATTGACCGGACGCAATTTGACTGTAAGGCTTCTTTTTACAGTATGGGCTCCAACCATCCAATCGTGAAAACTCGGCCAATCCCATCATTCTTCGGGATTCGTGATTTTTGTGCTATATTTCTTTTTCGGTTTGTGGTTTGTTAATGCGATATCACGAGTACACATATAGTCAGGTAGTGTTTGCGCTACATAGTTTTAAGTGCGTGTATGGATAACGGGTAAAATAGTAAACGTATGTTTTTTTGGCTGTAGTCTACAGACGTGTTGAAACATGGCCGTTTACAATACACAGGCGTTCTCATCCTAGTCCATATATTATTATAAAGTATTTTTGGGTCAAGCTCTCTGGACTCCCAGTAGTGTACTGAATAATTTCATATTACTACTAATATTAGATCGATAGAAAGTTCATATCTTAAGTGTACTCCGATCTTCTAGTAGTAGTAACTGGGTGTACTGCATACGTATAATGTTTCATGCAATAAAAAAATGCACCAATCAATGTCCCCCGCACCCACCCCACCCTAGTAAGGTAGGCGGTGGGAGGGACTCCACCCCACCCCTCAGATGCATAATGTACAGTTTTAGCGTTGTCTCCAGATAAAACAACCATTGAAACAATGTAAACTGCCATTGACATTTGGTCTGAAATCGGTCAGATTCATAAATATTTATGTAGAGTTCTGAGGCAAGGAATGATTTTGCATTTACATGTATTTACATTTACTAGATACTTTCTGTTAAGGAAAAAGCGCCAAATTTCGAAAAATAAACTTCACTTTAAAAGTTTTAAGGAGGTGGAGCTACTACGCTTGCATCCAGTTTGTCTCAAGAGAAATGGCTATTCCATTGGCTGGAAATATGCTGACAGTAGTTGTCTCTATTGTACTTTTTTGCCGTTATCAATCTCCCAAAGCACGTTATTGTTGGTACTATAGCGACGAGAAAATAATGTAAATTTATAAATCATTTTTGCGGGCGTTTATGCTAAAGCGCTTCATTGAAAATTCCATTTACTTCGGCATTTAAAACCGCAATATTTCACAACAATGTGAAATACTTTTTAAATAGCTAAAATGTTGTTCAAAAATTAAATTCCTAATTAAGTTGCAACTTCCTTTAATCCTTCCGATATATATCTGACAAACGCAACACAAAAATAATTAAAAAAACAACAAAACTGATCAATCGGACATTTCAATGGGTCTCTAATTCAGGCGAAATAATATTTTGAGTAGTATAGAAACTGGCGGTTCTGGTGCAGTTTTTTCATCGGGGAGTTTGTTGCAGTGAGTCAGTAAATTTGTTGGCCGGCAAGCCAACCAACAAATATAAAACTCATTGCAACCCCCGATGAAAAAACTCACCCAGAACCGCCTGTTTCTATACTACTTATAAATAATTGATAATATAACTTGCTACTTTTTTAATCAACCTCAAATAAAATATCTGCAGATAAGGTAATCAATATCTTTCAAACCCAACACCGCAGATGATTTTAGCCTCGGCTGTAAAACAAAGTCGGAAGGAACAGGCCCCAGTTTGTATACTACCCACAAATAATTGATAATATAACTTGTTACTTTTTTTGGAAAGGTGCAACTATTTTATTTTCCGATTTTGGGTGAATCTGCTTTTGGTGAAGTTTTCAAATCGCACGACCTAAACCTTTTCAACGCAGTTTTATGTCTTGAATATCCTTAAACGGTACCCAACTATTAAAATCCTCGTTGTAACCCATCCATTTAATCAATGCTTGTTTCTTTTTGTAATCACGTCGTATTACTTTTTTAATTCTGAATATTTCTTGATCAGCTTTTAACATTTCCAATTCATGGAAGCTTCCATCAATGTTTTGGTTGTTTAAATCTTTTATTTTGTACGTCACGGGATTTGTATATAGAATTTCATCAATAACAAATAATTCTTCCGTCCAATTTAAGTATAACCTTTTTCAAACGTTCTTTTATATTTGCTAATTCTAACCTTGTCTCCTATTTTGAACTTTGGCAAAGCTTTATTAATTTTCATCTTTCTATATAAGTTGAAATACACTATTCCTTTATATTTCTCATCACTAACCTCAATATCGGTGTCATTTTAATACTCCGGTGTTTTGTATTATTGTATACAAGCATCGTCATTAGCACGTCTAACTATGTATTTGTGTTGTTTGCTGTAAAATATTTCCACATCCTTTCTTTCAATGTCCGGTTAAATCCACAGCTTTTCCGAAATTAAACGTGTGATACATTTTAATATTATTATCATCAAGAAATTGTTTAAATGTCTTGTTATAAAACTCCACACCCTGATCAACCCAGAGCAATTTACAATATCTTCCTGTACTTATAATCTTTTGGAAAGCTTTGGTAATTTGTATACCAGTTTTATTCGGAACAGGCACAACCCAAGCAAATTTACTAAATACATCAATAACAGTGAGCAAGTACTTTACACCTTTATAATATTTTGAAAACGATTGCATATCAACCAAATCAGCCGACCATATTTTATCAATCTCATTAACAATCACACGGCGTTGAGTGAACTTTCTTCGTATAGGTTTATGAAGTTCATCGGCTAGCTTATCAGTCCATCTCAACGCCTGTTCTTGTTTTTTGGCTCTCCAAGTCCTAGTTTATATTTTGCACTATTACAGGTTTGACTAGCAAATTCTTAGCGATTTTTTGTCCAAGTGATTTGGATTTGCTCGTTTTTAAACCAGCCAGCATGTTTTTATCACACATTGATTTATTACTAGGACTTTCCTCATAACAGTAATCGTGATCTTTACAAATAGCATCTAATTCATTTGATGGTTCTCCACTGTCAAGTGGATTACCAGGATCGCAATATTAATATTTTATAAATAATATCGTACAAACTGTTTCATTCTTGAAACTTTTTAACAAAGTACAGACAGAAATATCCACACAAGACACTCGTTTTATCTTGATACTGGATGGTGTTGTATTTTATGTTGAGTATGTAATTTAAAACTTCTTTTGGTGGACTCAAGCCAAACGGATCAAAATAATACTCAATACAGTAGCAAGTCCAATGTGTACCAGGTCTAGTATAATCATCAAGATTAATAATACCACATTCTTGTTTATTTTGTTTTGTCGGTAATTAGTTCTTGCTAAACACTCCCCTAAAGTTTTCAATGTTTAACCGCTTAACCCACTTTATTATGTCTAAGTTAGAGATAGGCTCGTTTTTAAAAATTAGCTTTTTTTACGAATGGGATACTTCTATATTGTCTAAATTGGGAATCTACTTGTAAACCCTTGCCTACTCTCAATCCCTTTCCCTTTCTGTCTACTTGTAAACCTTTTCCTGTCAAATCACTAATAAGAGATCCAATTAAAGGAATTCCCAGTGATGCGAGCAATCCAAGAAATCCCCCATCTTGTTGTTGATGTCTTGTCAGTTTAATAGGGCAGCAACCTTTTGACTTTATTATCTTTTGTCTCTGCGATGGTGTTAACACACCTGATTTAAGCATTGTTTGTTTTTTGCCGCTAGGGATAGTTACCATTCCATTTCCGAATAGTTTTCCGATTCCAGTGCTTGCCAGGCCACTCAGTGCTCCCTTTCCCTTTCTGTCTACTTGTAAACCTTTTCCTGTCAAATCACTAATAAGAGATCCAATTAAAGGAATTCCCAGTGATGCGAGCAATCCAAGAAATCCCCCATCTTGTTGTTGATGTCTTGTCAGTTTAATAGGGCAGCAACCTTTTGACTTTATTATCTTTTGTCTTTGCGATGGTGTTAACACACCTGATTTAAGCATTGCTTGTTTTTTGCCGCTAGGGATAGTTACCATTCCATTTCCGAATAGTTTTCCGATTCCAGTGCTTGCCAGGCCACTCAGTGCTCCTGTTGCTAGTGGTCCTAATATCTTTGGAGCGAGTCTAGCAACTATCGGTAATATTGTTTTAGTTAACAAACCGGCTAATGCTCCCAAAAAGCCTCCATTCATGGTCTGAGATCTCATCTGCGATTTTGATATATTCACATTCAATCCAAGTACGCTGGATTTAGCTTTGTTATTATTGTTAATCTGAGCAGATGTCAACAACAAAGGAAAATCCCCAGTTAGTTGATTATTTTTTAGCCTGAGCGTTAATTTACTTTTGTTTTCATATGCTTTTGCCAGACTTTGTTTCTGGCCATCTGTTAAATCTATCGAATACTTTACGTTAGTCATATATATTATAAGTTAGATTAAACTATTACCAATTCATTTCCGACAACAGTTTCAATAACTACATCTTCTTCATAGAGAACCAGAGCATAAACTTTATAATTAGCCGCAGGAGGTATATTTAGTTTATATCTCAAATTTAGTTGTTTTGGATCAATAAATACTGATAAAGGTGATCCTTTGAGAGCAACAAACACAATTAAGAGAATAAAGTAGCAGACTCGGTTTTATTGAGTCTGTTCATGAGAAGTAATGATAGAAGCAACACATCTCACGCCCCGGCTTAAGCGGTATTCTACTTCAAAGCCACATATATTCTTTGGTCACAAAGGACATCACCTGAGTAACTTAAATAGAAATATATCATTCCAAAAAGCGTTTGAAAATTACCCACATTGAGTAAAGTTCCAGTGTTTTTATCATTTTGTTTGTAAGAATAATTAATAACATCTCTGAATATTCTTATAATATTATCATGGCTGTATTCAGTTTCTGGATAATATACACCGTTTTCAACTTCCAGTCTAGCTGATTGTAAATAGCAATTAGTATTAGTATCATTTACCTTAAACGTATCCAAAAGATGAGGATTTTGTGTTTGAGAAGAACTCTTGTCTGCCCTTTGCAAATACACAAAAACATATTTTGGATTTTTAACACCAGCTGTTATTCTAAATACATATTCGGTTGCTTGGGTACTTCCGCTTTCTTGTATCATTTCACGAAGATAAGTCCATCTTGTTGATGTCATATGATTTGACATAACATACGCCAAACCATCTGAGTTAAATATCATTTTAAGTATCCACAAAACTAAGTTATTAATAACCACCCGGCCATCATCACCAGCAGCTTTGAAAATTAGCACATCATCAGCCGCAAGTTGCAAGCTAATCTGAATTTGACCTGGAGGTTGCATGTTTGTTTCCAAACCTTCAAAGAAGGAATATTTATTTAATGGAATTATAGAGTCAACTTTTTTTATTAGTTATGATTAAAGCATGAGGAATAGCAAAACCCTGATTATAGAAATCTTCGTTCTTTCGAGATTTTGCCTAAGCCGTATATTCCAAATAAAAGTATTGATTTGTTCCGGTTGTTTTTGCATAATCACCAGACATTTCAAGTGAACTTTTAACGCTAACAAATCTATGAAGATTATTTCCATCATAACCTGTTTTTCCATTTTGTTTTTCTTGCATTTGATCAATCAATAACGCTGCATCGTAAATTAGAGCAATTTCATCGGCGGCTGCAAAAGGAGCTCCATCGAGAAGCTTGTTTACTTGAAAACTGATTTCAAAAAATGCGTTATACCAATCAAAGTAAAAACTTCTATCATTTAACGTAAATTGATAGCCACTTTTCATTTGCCTGGTATTATTTCCAGGTCTAGTTATGGGGATATCTAACTGAACAGGTACATGTTCATATCTAGTATTATATTTAATTAGATTAAATTAATCGTTTAATTCTCGCATGAATTCCTCTTCCGGATAGTAATCTGTTAATTTTTACATTTACATCTTCTTCAATTATATTATCAGCCACAACTTTAGCTACATCTTTTGTGGCAGCATTTGTAAGTTCTTTTAAAAGTATCTCACCTTTTGGTTTAGTTTTAATAACCGAAACTAATTTATCAGCAGCCATTTTACCTACTTCATCTCCAAGTCTTTTAGAACCACTTTCTATGATTTGTTTTCCTACAGTTTCTAATGCTTTCTTGTCTGCTGTTTTTACAGACTCACTAAATATTTTCGATCTAACTTTTGAAAAAATGTCAAATATCCCAGCTCCAGTTAATCTGTCAACTTCAGTATAAGTTCCCGTGCTAGTATCATATTATTTTTTAATCGCGTCATATAACATATGTTAGATAAAACATAAGTTACTCAACTTGTATTACATTAATTCTTTCAAAACAAATCGAAATGATGTATGAACTCCGTTGAGATTAATAATTTTACCGGAAAAATCGGTTATGTAAATATTAATACTGTTAATGATCGTTTATGTTTACTCCACAGAACCCGACTCTTATCGGATATCATGAATTAAGTACAGCCGACCTTACGAGGTCATATCCTTTCATCTCTGAAAGGATATGACCTCGTAAGGTTGGCTGTACTTATTTCATAAATAACATCCCCATATGATCCATCAACAATATAATTATTTATCAAATCACAGTAGATATATAAACTATCAATACAATTTGTAATGTTTGATACTACTATCTCAAATTTAGTTTCCCTAATAACCGCATCTTTGTCAAACCCCAATCAAAGTGTGAAAGTTTGATTCCCTTAAATCAAGCATAAAGTTATTATGAATGGTAACTAAACATTTGAAACTTGATAAATCAAATTCAATTCTTATCGGGACAGGCGAGTCATCAGTCAAATCCCTGTTTCCAGTCAATGTTTCTTTTATATAATTATTCTGCTGTATTATTAAGAACAAAATGTATTGCGTACCCTCCTGTATAAGTAAAGTCTATTTCAAATACATAACTTCCAGATTTCTCAACAAATAGTCCAGCAACAACAGCATCCACGGAAAAATATTCTTTACTTTTTATAAACGGATTTGTTATAAAAGTAAACGCATCGAGAAAATATTTACGATTAGTTCTTTCAACTGTTTTTTGTGTTGGATGCAATACAAAATTTGTTCTCATTCCACCACGGGAGTCAACAAAGGTATCTTATATAACACTTATTCCGTCTATTGTTGCTTCAAACATTATAATCCGACTTGCATAGTCCACTTTTGCTTTCAACTAATTAATTAAACCAAGAAGTGCTGTGTGACGACTATCAGACTTTTGATTAAACTGTTTTAATAAAACTATTTCACGGTCAAAAGCTTTGCTCCTATCATTCTGGGAAGCTTTCAATTGCTTTGAAACATCAACAATAGCAGTCTCAAGTTTATCAGTGTCAACCAGTTTGATAGAGCAGTCTCCAGCGACTTACCGTCAACCATTTTCTTTTTGATGTCTTCAAACTCTTTGTTAAAATCGTCAACGTTAGTGCTTGTCTGCCCATTTAGTATTTTTATTTGAGTTATTACAGCAGCAAAAGCAGTTCTCATTTGTGTTGTAGCATTAGCAATAGCAGCTTCAAGTTCATTGTTATCAACCATTTGTTTATTGATTTCTCCAATCCGTGTATTAATATTTTGAACACCAGATCTTATTTGTTCACTTAATTTCTTGTATCTTTCGCTATCTTTCAATCCATCTTCTGTTTTTTTCTAACTCTTTTAAAGCATCACCCAGAAGTTTTATTTCATCTTTCAAACCGTTTTGAATTTCAACCATTTTCTCACGGTTTGTTTGTAATTGCTTTTATATTAGACTTATTTTGTCACCAACGCCTGTTGTCAAATTGTTCATCATGTCTGGAATTTCATCAATATTATAATCACGTATGATGTTTGCTAATCTTCTTTGAGTAAATTGTCTTGTTGCCACATCATCTGCTTTTTCTGGATTGCCAACAATGGTAATTCTATTTTTATCCATATCAAGATCACTTCTCAGAATATTTCTCTGGTTCTTGCCATAATTAACCAGATGTTTCTGTTTTGCATACTGAGATAGCAAAATACCAAAATTTGTAATATTAACACAGCCTGAACTAGTTTCCTCGCGTCCAAGATCATTTAAAAGTCCCATTATATATAATAGATTATATTTCACCGTTGAAGTTACGCCTTACTAACTTCCTCGGACGATCGCGATACAGAAAATCGTACTGTTTGTCAGTTGCTTTTCTTTACTGCTCTTTGCTAACACCTTGTTCGTTGGAAAGCATACCCAGCTCACGATTAACTGGTGTTGTGAAGAAAATGTAATGAGAACAATTCAACCGAATGTCTTTGTGGGTTTTGTAATACGATTGTGACAAGTAAATCACGCAACAATCTTATGCCTGCCAGGGATAACTTGATCATTTGAACACTTCAGTATTTCTTCGACTTGAATTTTATTATTTTTTGCTATCTTTTCCTGTTTTTGCGACAAGACCTTGTACTTTGACTGTTCCAAGTTTTTAGCAAACAATTATATCTTGTCATAGTAAACTAAAGGTTTCAGCAACATGTGAACTAATGTGTTTGTCTTGCCATATCCTGAATTACCGCATATAAGCATCCTAAAACAAAAGTCTGGCATGAAGTTCTATATCTGCTTGAAATTACCGTTGTCTGTCTTCATATCATAGTTTGGAATTTCCATTATAATAGTACTTGGATAATACTCAACTAATCTTAACTCATTATTTTAATCTAACCCTATAGTATACATGGAATTTATATAGGTAACTGTAAATCGCTGTAAGAAATACATATGCGCAAGGAAATTGAGATTATTAGTTTTTTGTCAAAGGATGAGGCCCGTCCCATAAAGAGTGTATAATTATGTAATAAAAATTATAACCGTTTTGCATTTATGTTCACTTGTATATATATGTTAAAACAACTATGTATAGATGGATTTTCTTAAAAGACCCGTGTTAACAATTAATAGATTTTGTATTTTTAGTACAATATACCCTATTATCAGTTACTTCTCTGCCAGGTTTTAGTAAATCTCAAATGCAAGAAACTCATCGGGACTTCAAAATTCAAAAAATCGTTGTCATCTGTCAGTGTTTTTGATCACCTGAGCCGAAGGCTCAATGTGATGTTTTTGAATCACTCTTCGTCCGTCGTCCGTCCGTTGTCTGTCCGTCGTCGTCGTTATCTTTTGCTTCTGACGCCTTTATCTCAGAAACCGCTTGTCGGAATTCAACCAAATCTTATATGAATTCATTAAACTGGATTTTATAGTTGCACCAACAGCTAAGGTCATTTGGCGACATTCCAGCTTTTTATTGGTGGAGGAAGACCACAGGTGCAAACCCGGGCATTTTTTCGTGCACGGGCGCGCACATGAGTAGAACAACCGACGTTCCGCAAGCAAGCTGGATAGCTTGATACTCACATACTAAACAGTCCTGGCCCCATGGGGAATCGAACCCACAGCGATGAGGGACATTTGATTTCAAGTCTGAGGCCACTCGAACACGGACGACCCCTAGTTGATGCGAAGCATCATTATATGTTTGTTCGAATGTTGCAGCTGAGGTCATAAATGCCCCCGCAATGGGGCTTATTAGTTTCATTTAACAAATCTTAAAAAATCTTCTAAAACAATACAAAATATAGAGCTGTGATATTTTGCCTGTAACATCGCCTTATGGTCCCCTCTAACTAGTTTGTTCTAATGGTGACCCTGAGGTCAAATTTGGACCCGCCCCAGTGGTCACATATTAAACATAGACTTATATAGGGAAACACTTAAAAAATATTCTTCTCTGAAACTACAATAGCCAGAGGTTTAACATTTTGCATTTACCTTAAAGTTATGGTCATCTACCAAGTTTGTTCAAATAGTGACCCTGTGGTCAGATTTGAACATTTCCTGTTCTGCTTCCTTTAAGTGTATTTATATATGGTGCAGTAAAATCATCACTTCTAGTTCGTGTGTTGTTGTTTGTTTTCTGATATTAATAATTAACAACAAGAGACCGATGGATGCATCCCGAAAGTTACACAGAAAAAAAAGAGTAATGTTTATTGTGAGTGCTTCCTATTCAAAATGGAATGAAAATGAATCCGTACGGAACGCTATTATGCTCCGGATAAGATTTTTTAAAAAAGGGAGATAACTAAAAAAGTAGTGAAGCTAGAGTTATGGTTCCTATGAACTGCACTCCGTCTCATTGTCCTAATCATTCACACGAACTTTAATCAAGCATACTTTGTTAGTTATGCTCCGGACAAAAAGTGTGACGCACGGACGCACACACGGACGGACGGAAAAAGCGGCGACTATATGCTCCCCCATAATAAACAATGTAGTGTTTTTAGTTACAATATATTTTATATCAAAAACTAAGGTAATAGTAAATGAAAAGAAAAAAACTGTGATGGGGCCTCAATATAATGTCTCTGTGGTAATCAGTCAGCGAGAAGTAAGCAGTTAAAAAGTATGCTATCCATGATTTTTCAACGACTACATTCAGTTGGGAAATGTGTCTTTAAAGTGGAGAGAATTAGCGAATAAAATGAAAATATCGAATAATCTTGTTAAGGAATATGAAAATAAAGTTATTCAAAAATGACTAGAAAAAGGAGCTAGTCGTGAATTATACAAAGAAATATTTAAAACGGTAACTAGTGAAATAAAAGATCAGTCAGTACAGTTAACTAAGCAGTTAGCAGTTAATAGAAAAATAGAAAAACAAAACAATATTTGTTTTAATATATTTGGATATGAAAAAAGTGGGGTGTATCCTCTATACATTTCAAAAAATAAAGTAAAAGAAGAATGCGATATGCTTTTGATTGTTGAAGAAGAAAAGAATCATTATGTATGGATAAAGGATTTTAACTGGTTGATGTTTAATCAAACATTACACGAAAAGAAAAAATGGTTCTGTAAAACATGCCTGCAATGCTTTACATCAGAAAAAGTCTTGGAAAAACATAAACCTGATTGTCTTTCTCTGAATGGCAAGCAAGCAATAAAAATGCCTTTTGCGAGTGAAAAGGTTTTCTTTAAAAACTACAGCAGGCAATTAATGGTTCCATTTGTTATATATGCTGACTTTGAAGCAATGACAGAAAAAATCTCTTCTTCTACAAATAATCCAAAATACTTGTATACAGATGCATATCAACAACATACTGATTGTGGTTATGGATACAAGGTTGTCTGCTGCTATGATGACAAATATTCCAAACCGGTTGTAACATACAGAGGACCAAATGCTGTTTATAAGTTTTTAAAACAAATGATAGAGGAAGAAAAATATTGTAAAAAAACTGCAAATGCATATTTTAAGAAAGATTTGATAATGACAGCAGCAGAAGAAAAAGAATTTAGGGCAGCTGAGAAATGTCATATTTGTGATGAACGATATATGAAGTGTGAAAGAGCAGTTAGAGATCATTGTCACATAACTGGGAAGTTTAGAGGAAGTGCCCACGATGCATGCAATCTCAGTTTCAAGATGCAGCACATCGAAAGATTTAAGAAAGCGATAAATGTTATACCAAATAACATGGAAAGGTATATGGCTTTCATGCTGGGGCCAAATTTGGTGTTTATAGATAGTTTCCAGTTCATGTCCCAGTCACTCGATAACTTAGTGAAAAACATTCCGTTGTTTAAATATATCTCTCAAGAATACTCTGATGAAAAATAGGAACTTTTGAAGAGAAAAGGAGTTTACCCGTATGATTATATGGATAGCTTTGAATGTTTCAAGGAAAAACAATTGCCTGACAAGAAAAGCTTCTACTCTCAGTTAAATGATGCAATTATCTCAGATGAAGATTATGAGCATGCTAGAAAAATATGGAAGACATTCAAGATCAAAAACGTGGGGGAATATTTTGATCTGTATTTGAAAAGTGATGTTTTGCTGCTAGCTGATGTTTTTGAGAACTTTAGAAAGTTGTGCTTTGAGTATTACAAATTAGATCCTTGTCATTACTTCAGTAGTCCCGGTTTATCTTGGGATGCCTGTTTGAAAATGACTGGGATTAAACTTGACTTGATTACTGATATTGATAAATATCTGTTTGTGGAAAAAGGAATGAGAGGTGGCGTAAGTTATAAGTCTCACAACACAGTTAATTTTACATAGCTCTGCATATGTAGCAGGACCCCTCTGGACCACTGTAGAACTTAATGAATTTTCTTAAAAATATTTTCTTTGTGAAACTTGATGTCTGTTGCACGAAATATCCAACAAAAATCTCGGGGTTGACCAATTTGCTTTTTTTTAAATATCAATAGTTTGAAGAGACCCTCTTGAATTTGTCCATTTCACTGACATTTTCAAATGTATCACTACCCAGTATTAGATTCACAGATCTGGGCTTGTCCCATTCTTGTCATCTGCAACATAAAAAGAGAAAATATTTGCACATTTTAAGAAATAAGCAAGAACCGAATAACACAGATCTTTTTTTTAAGCTCCAGAAAGTTCTACCGTGACTGGCAAGGGAAATAACTGTTTAGTGAGACCTATATTGCGACTAGATATTCGAAAGCTAATAATAAGTATACGGAAAACTATGATAGTAGTAAACAGAGTAAGTATATAATGTATCTTGATGCTAACAACTTGTACGGGTGGGCGATGTGCCAGCCGCTACCAGCTGGTAATTTTAAATGGGTCGATACATTTGAAGAAGGAAATCAAACTATATTGTTGAGTGTGATCTTGAATATCCAGAAGAGTTGCATGACCTGCATAATGATTATCCTCTCGCTCCGGAAAGTCTAAATATAAAAGATGAGTGGTTGTCAGACTACTGCAAGAACTTGAAGAGTAAGTTTGATTTGGGAACAAGTAAAATAAGTAAACTTGTTACTACATTGAAGGATAAGGAAAAATATGTTACGCATTACAGAAATTTAAAGTTGTATGAAAGTTTGGGGTTGAAAGTGAAAAAGATACACAGGATACTCCAGTTTGACTCAGTGGTTGAAAGTGTATATCGACTTTAATACTACAAAAAGGACAGCTGGTAAGAATGCTTTCGAAAAAGCTTATGAATAATTTGGTTTTTGGCAAGACGATGGAAAACTTGAGAAAGAGAGTTAATGTTAAGTTAACGTATGACGAGGAAGTCCTTTTGAAATATGCGGCAAGACCATCGTATATTTCTTGTAAGATGTTTAGTGAAAACTTGTTTGCAGTCAATAGGGTAAAAGAAAGACTTGTCTTAAATCGCCCTTGTTATGTTGGTATGTGTATTCTAGACGTATCAAAATACTTGATGTATGATTTCCACTACAATTATGCTAAAAACAAATACAATAAAAAGTTGTTGTTTACTGACACTGATTCTTTATGTAATGAAATTAAAACAAAAGATGTGTATGCTGATCTTTACAAAGACAAAGAACTTTTTGATAACAGTGATTATGATCCAAAAAGTGAGTTTTACTTCAGCGATAACAAAAAGGTTATTGGCAAGATGAAAGACGAGGCCTGTGGTGCGGTGATCGTAGAGTTTGTTGGATTGAGGAGAAAATCATACTCATACATTTTGGCTGATAATACAGAAAAAAATAATATGCAAAGGTGTCAAAAAATGTGTTGTCAAAAACAGATAACGCATGATAACTACAAAAATATTTTATTCACGGCAACAGAAGCTCATCATAAAATGAAAGTTATCAGATCTAACAAACACAAGCTGGGCAGCTATGAAATTAATAAAAAAGTTTGCCTGCATATGATGACAAAAGGTACATATTAGACAATGGTCGAGATACACTAGCATACAAATAATAATTAAAATCAAATATATTATATTACTTTATATATGGAACAAACATTTGTGGAAGAGATATGTGAAAAACTTGAGTAGTTGAAAGGTAAATATAGAAGAGTATTGTTGGCATGCAAACAGGGCTGGGTGGAATATGGTGTGATTCGTGCTGATTTTCTAGATACTAGGAAAAGTCAAATTAACAAAAGAGGACGATAACTATCGGAAATGGATTATTATCTAGAAAAACTTGATCATACCAAAAAAAAAGCTTTTCAATTTAAAACGCAAAATACGTAAATGCAGAAAAATAAAATAGTCCATGATCAAGTGTGATATGTATAGTGATGACGAGGATGATTGCCCTGTTCCTTCTGATTTTGTTTAACAGCCAAGACTAGACCTGATGCCGTTTTGGGTCGTGTGATTTGAAAACTTCACCAAAAGTAGATTCACCCAAAATCGGAAAATAAAATAGTTGCACTCTTCCAAAAAAAGTAACAAGTTATATTATCAATTATTTGTGGGTAGTATACAAACTGGGGCCTGTTACTTCCGACTTTGTTTTACAGCCGAGACTAAAATCATCTGCGGTGTTGGATTTAAAAGATATTGATTACCTGATCTACAGTTGTTTTATTTGAGGTTGATTAAAAAAGTAGCAAGTTATATTATCAATTATGTATAAGTAGTATAGAAACTGGCGGTTCTGGGGGAGTTTTTCATCGGGGGGTTGCAATGAGTTTTAAATTTGTTGGTTGGCTTGCTGACTCACTGCAACAAACTCCCCGATGAAAAAACTCCACCAGAACCGCCAGTTTCTATACTACTATTTTGCATGTATAATGAATGATGAGAGATGTTTATTACATTAAAGGGACACACGGCAATCTCGAATGTTCGAAAGGGGTGTGTCGATTTATATATCCAGTATCATTTTTACTGTTACCCTGGTTACATTTAAATAAATCAAATTTTAAGTATTCACTAATTCGTCTTATTATACTATAAGTTTTAATACATTCTTGGTGCAATAATATCAAAAATTAATAATATGTAAAAACAAATTGCTTAATACTATTCTTATAATTAATATTAATGATTGAACAAATGCAAGTTTTGCAGAAAAACTAGCGGGACGCCGTGTGTTTTTAAAATAATAAAGATTGCCGTGTGTCCCTTTAACTGTGTAAATGAGCACAAGTAGTAAATACTATGAATGTTTATTTATTTATTCTTTATTTATTTTTTAATTATTTTTTTTGAAATATGCTAGGACCGTGTGGTTCCCGGGGCCCCCGTTTGGTCACGGGCAAAGAATAGGGCCACTGCAGATCCCTTTGGAGGGGTAGGCAGAGGGGTAGAATCCCCCCAAATTCATGTTCATTTTTTGTTCATGTTCATTAAAGGTCTTCATCATGATCCCTGCATTGTTTCAGGTGCTATCTCGCTCGCATCAAAAGAGCAGTGGCAGAAAAACAATAACGTGGCCCCAGCGTTAATGGAGTATCTACGATAGAATTTTCAGCAACTCTGCAGTTCAGGGTGAGACGATTTTAGGCCCATTTACCATATTTTGTCTCGATGTACATGGAAGATGAGCCTGGCATGTTCATGCCTGTTAGGCGCCATATAACCTTTTCATGTGTTGGTGCACCTTAAAACCCCAATTCAATTCAATTCAATTGAAATATGTTACATTATGTATAACAAAGGATACACTATGTCTGTTTGATCATTGACATTGGATTGATGTTTTTTTTCAGAGAGGCCTCAAATGTGAATCGTGCACTTGAGCAGCTCGTGGTGAATTGATACTGACGACTTCAGAATGTCCAGCCGTAATAAATGTCATAGGATCATATGAAGGAAAAAAAAGGAGCTATTGTCATCACACGATCGTCGTCGTCGTTGTTGTTGTCGTTGTTGTCGTTGTTGTCGTCGTCGTCGTTGTCATCTGCGTTCCCTGGTTAAAGTTTGATGAAAGATTGTATCTTTCACTACATTACATAATGGATTGAAACTTCACACATGTATTCGGCATCATCAGATGACACCACAGAATCAGGTGACGTAACTCTTTTTTATTTTGACAGAATTATGGTCCCTTTCATACTTAGAAAACTCGGTTAAAGTTTGTATGTATGCAAACTTGTATCTCGCAAAGAACTTAACATAATAGATTAAAACTTCACACATGCATTGGGCATCATAACACAACACCATAGAGCAGGTTCTATAACTCTTTGCATCTATTTATACAAGTTCTTTACATAATGAACTGAAGCTTCACACATGTATTTGGCATCTTGTATAGCCCATATTTTATTATAATACAATTATGGCCCCTTTTTATTTTTAGAAATCTTGGTTCAGAAAGCTTGTATGTAATTGATGGAAACCTTGTTTATCAATTGTAATTTCACCAAAGTCGAGCGTCTGCACCGTTGGGGGGTGCTCTTGTAAAAAATTGTTTTTGCTCTGATAAAAATCTGCCACCGCACTTTTTTGTAGTTCTTTAAATAGAACTTGTATTACCACCCGTGTTATGCTTGCACGATGCTGTTCAAAGTTCGAGCCCCGTGTGGTTCCCGGGTATCCCCGTTTGGTCACGGGGCAAAGAATAGGGCCACTGCAGATCCCTTTGGAGGGGTAGGCAGAGGGGTAGAATCCCCCCAAATTCAATTTCATTTTATCATTTTTTGTTCATGTTCATTAAAGGTCTTCATCATGATCCCTGCATTGTTTCAGGTGCTATCTCGCTCGCATCAAAAAAGCAGTGTCAGAAATAATATAATATTTACATAAAGATAACAGACGCGTAGTTTTTGGATTCACGCGTATAGTGTTACACATAATACACTATATAATGTTTGTTACTGACAATAGCATGTCTGTTACTCGTCACTCATGTACTTACTTGGTTAAAGGGACACACGCCAATCTTGTGTTCTTTAAAACTCGAGTCACTCCCTCAGTTTTAATTGAACAGTTAAAAGCAGGTGCGTAGCTATATGTTAAATTGAATGTGCAGGCCCGGGCGGTCATCGTTTGAGCACTGAAAGTGAAAGTATGTTAGGTGGATCCGACGGCGTGCATGAACAGCGATTATTGTGCTCATCGATAATTAAGTGTGCATTCCGGAGTACCTCCTGTTGCCATTTTTTTTATAAAAAAACTAATACTCCTCCGGGGAAAACTGAAACTAGATTAGCACTAGTGCATTCTTATACCCAGAAGCGATATTGTTCTCTTTTATTACCACTCGATCAACATGATTCCTAATATCAAAAAGAGAATATCATTGGCTCTAGAAATTACTGTGTTAGCTAAATTTCTCGAAAAATGGAACTTTTAAGCAACTTATTTTAATACATACATTTTGTTTGAATGTCATATACAACAAATAATATGTTTGCTAAATACCTATTAAAAGTACCAACACCACCAAAATCAAGACTTATTAATCAAGTTTATCTGATATGCAGTAAATATGAATTACTTTTACAAATGGCATAATTACTACAGGATATCGTTTAAAAACACTCCACAATATGTTTCTTAAAAAACTTGTGTCAAACAAAAATTAATATTACTTCAATTATTGTTTGATTGACGTGTAATTGTCTTATGCAAAACATGTTTGCATGACGTCCTTGATTAAATATATTGATGTATAAATAAAAGTGTGTGGGGTGATTGTGTGCAATCGCGCGACTATGCTATTATGAAGTGCGTTTGACGATGCACCAACAAAGAAAAGATTTCATCTGACACCATAAGGAAAGAACATTCCAGTGAGCATCGAGATATGTGCATCGAGATATGGAATGCACAACGCACATACAGAGCTTTCTCCCCCACATAACTCGATCAATTTGAGTCAATTCAAGTTCGTTCTGACTGTTGTAGTTCTGTTCTTCAACTTTAAGTTGATATGCGTAGGAACGTTTCAATTAATTGGGTGGGGTGGGGCAAATTCGACAAGCAAAAAACACGTTATTCACCTTCATTTACACCAAAACGTAAAACGTACACCATTATATAGGAAAAAAAGCACTTTTCGGAACGCTAACCATGTTTTTCCTCAAATTATTGGTGTGTGTGTGGGGGTGGGGGGGTGGGGTGGGGGTTGCAAAGCATACTCTACCACCTCTGAACATTGTGGGTGGGTGGCACCCCACTGGGCACCACCACCTCGGCTACTACGCCTATGAAGTTATCAAACTATTTAATATGACTTAAGCTACTTGCCAAATATTTTAGTCACATTTATTATTTTGAAAATAATTTATGATAATTATGATATAATCTCGTTAAAGTAAAAAGTGTTTGCTTTTGTGGATATTTAGCCGTGCATGTCATTATTCTGAGGGTAATACAATCTCTTGCACCCAGGTCTTTTCAAAATACACTGAAATATATTAACGTCGTTCTATTGATTAAAACCAGACATATCACATTATATGAATTCAAACGAAAATGAGTAGTCAATAGTTTCCGTTCTAGGTTGAAATACGGTTATAAAATACACTTCACTAGACAGTTTGATATATCTCATCACAATTACAAAATAATAAATGTAAACGTTAAAGGGGTTGTATCAGTCTTTGGAGATACATTTGTTTAACAAACAAAGAAAAGAAGAAAAAAAGAAAGGAAGATATTAAAGAAAATACCAATTTAAAACTTGAAATGGTTCAACGATATACATTAACAGTTTTGTATAATAAAGCGCAATACTTAAAGCTACAGAACCTCTATATTAACAGAGTTAATAACTCATGAATATGAATGAGTCACCTGTGAAATAGTTTCAAATCGACGAACACCCGAAAAGTCGGTATATAAGGCAGAAATCGATGCGTAAAATATCACATTTTTATTTAGTCTTCGTACAGGTAACATCGATAAATATACGGCTTCAGAATATATCTGATAAAAAAGTAAAGTTTTGCCCGGAACGGGATTTGCACCACAGCCGTTGCGCTTTTACGTTTTGAAGGGCGTACATTTAACGTGTGTGTGTGTGTAGTTCGAAGGTTTAAAGACCGTCCGCCAACTAAAACGCCAGGAGAACCCTGGCGCTATGGGCACAATAGAGTCTGGTCTGTTCTAGTGGAGTGTGTTGGTTGATCTGGTGCTGCTGCTGTGGTTGTCGTTTCTGTTGTGTGTGTGTAGGTGGATGTCGCTTTCGCTCTGTGTAGTCTTCGCTGCGGCGGTGAGTGGTCTGGACTGGTCTGGCATGGTGGTCGGCTGCTGGCGTGGGGTCCTACATCCGCTAAGTTGTCGTACATCCTCTACTCTTCTTTATGGTGACGGTCTTGTTTAGGGCCACACCCATCACAGTATGACCCCTGCGCCGCACACACCGCCCGACTTCCTTCCCCCTTGGTTGTCGAATGTAGGCCGAACGGTCAATTACTCCTTCCGGCTCGCGGACAAGACTTCCGGGATCTGTGGACGTCAGATGATGTGTGCTGTGATGGGAACGCAGGAGACATCTTCACTTTCAGTCAATCAGCAATCAGCCGTTCTTGCAGTAAGACAATATACTGCAAGTAAAACGGTGTTCCGGCAGTCCCTGCGGTACGTTCGAGGGCGGTGCGGGCAAGGATCGACCCACTTGGTCAATCCTCTTCGATTGCTGACTGTGCCCTCTCCGCGACGTGCACGCTGTGAAGATCAGGAGAGGCGTACATTTAACCACTAGACCAAGGCTATTTATTGGTTTGTTTTAGCATTATTAACACTAAATAAATATTACGTAATAACTAGCACACAAACTAAACTCATCATGCGCTATATATGGTTGTTTTGAGGCGCAATATTGGTTTCATATTGATAACATATAGTATTACATACACGTCCGACAAGATGGTCTATATATTTCTGGATTCATCTTGATTTGCGTTCAAATATATGTTAAGTTATTTTGCCACATAATAAATTGTAGTTTGTATACCATTTTCTGAAGCAGCGTTATAGCTCGAGTGATAGAGCACCTTACTTGAAATCAGAAGGTCGTTGTTCGAGTCCCGAAAGAGGCAAATCTTTTTTTCTTCTGGAAATCATAATGTTACCTGTGTACTGGTAAGATGTGCACTGGTCGATATCTATACAATAAATGATGTCCTATGTTATATTTGCTCGCTTAAATACCTGATTTCGACATGGGCTGGTGAACATGAAGTTACAAATAAAGACACGCCCACAAAGATGAAATCGATTTATATAGGGTGTGTAGCTTTAATCATGATAAATTAAAACAAATCCTATCAGGTCATAGAGGAATCCCCAAGAGAAAAAATAGCTACCGGACTGATCACCTCGCTACACAGGACTCTCACATTGCAATACAGTTACTATTTATTTGTTTACTGCCAAGTTTACAATAGCTATCTCTGACGCGTATACATAGTTAGGAAACACCTTCTTCGGGTTATTATATATGTTTAGTCTAATATCTGTTTGTGTTTATGACTCATTTAGTTTTCTTTATCAGTTAAACAGAAATAATGTATTTAAACAATTATAAAAAACAACATAAAACAACAACACCAGTACTGATCATCCCTTTAAGAAACCGGTTAACATTTAACATTTAACAAAATGAGTATCCAAGTGGTGTATTCGTTACTCGAATGTTCGAACAGATCCGGTTTGCGGTCCCTATGCTTAAGACCAAACCGATACAACCACAGCCAGTTGTAAGGCTTTTTTTTTTTACAGTATGGGCTCCAACCATCCAATCGTGAAAACTCGACCAATCCCGTCATTCTTCGGGATCACGCCTCGTGTGTATATTGACGCTTTTGTGTGATCAAACTATTGACATGTTATTAGCCGGAAGGCAACGGCGCAGAATATAGTACACTGTTGCTTAGCTGTTACTATATAAGCAATATGACCGTTAGCCACACGTGTTGATGTATGTTTTGCGTTTACATGTTTATTATTTACAGTACAGATGAAGGTTTTATCACTGCTTTCATAGATGGAGCAATCGGCTAAATGGCATAGCAAAACTTTAAATAATAGATGGAGCAATCGGCTAAATGGCATAGCAAAACTTCAAATAATAGATGGAGAAATCGGCTAAATGGCATAGAAAAACTTTAAATAATAGATGGAAAAATCGGCTAAATGGCATAGCAAAACTTTAAATAATAGATAGAGAAATCGGCTAAATGACATAGCAAAACTTTAAATAATAGATGTAGCAATCGGCTAAATCTTTGAAGATAACTTTGATTTTGAATGCAAATTCGGGCGCGAATCTGATTTGCGTCATGCTAGTATGACGTTACCAAATTTGTGACATTCGATATACATTCGAGTTATGCTTCGAAGAACTATTCGAGATGTTGCGAATGCCCAACCATTTTGTATCTCAGGCAGATCCCTCTGAACAGTACCGAGGCTAAATCCATAACACCAACTTTACAGCTTCATCCATTCAACGGCTTATTATCCATTCAACGGCTTATTAAAAAAAAAGCTACGTTATTTAGAACCGCTCTTAGCAAAAAGAAGGTAAAACAGATGATTCCGGGACCACCACATTAGGATACTTTTACTACCGCAGTGATTCGTCTGGTTCCTTTACATGTCCGGAGCTTACGGATGGCGGGAGGTGTACAGTATTGGTTCTACCCAGGAAAAGTGGGTGGTCTCCCGCCACCACAAAAAATCGACCGTAATATATAACCTTACATGTGTTGAAAATGACGAAAAACACCAAACAAACAAACAGACAAACATTTTCGGAGCGTCCGTCCAATTAACACGACACCAGGACTTAGATATCAACGTCTTACTGTTGATGTCGGGATGTATACTGGCAATAGGTAAGCTGCAGTTGACGGTGTTTGTAGATGACACGCATTTTCCTACCTTCTGATTAATTGTGCTCATAGTTGTGTGTCATTTTGCTGACAGTTTAATTATACGCACTGGAAGAACTATACTAAAGGGAAAAAGAAACGCAAATCCCGATTTTTTCCTAAATCATGTATATAAAGCACACTCAATTCCACGTAATATTTCAGAGAAATATCAATATGTTTTGTAAAAGAATGGTTACAGGCAGTTAGAGAAAGGGCCAGTGCTGTTGTAGACTTTTTAATCTCGGTACACTATATATGTAACACGTAAATCGTTCCGCTTCAAAAGTGTGAGCCAGTTCCGTAGTACTGTATTTAATGTAAAGAGACTGTAAAATGTTACATCCTAAGTTTGCTCACATGCTATCTAGAGCCAAACGAGTATTTTATCAATAATGAAACTTTGAAGGGATACTATTTGTTGTTTTATGTGGTGTTTTGGTATTTTTTCCGAAAGGAAACGTCTAATGTAGCTATATACCATTCGATTAACAGCAGTTATATTATACATAGACTATAAAACGGAAATTCCTTGTTGCGTTTCTTTTTCCTTTAGTATACATAGTTCAGACAATTGTGTAACCGATCTTCCTGAACCATTACGTGGTCCGGCCTTAATTCCATTAAGCGATGGGAAAACTTATATTAGCAGGATTTTATAACGGATATTTCGAAAGTAAAAATATGTTTAGAAACATGTTTTACTGAAAAATTGCGATAACATGTTTAAATGACGTTTTAATTTTACAATATAAAAACTTCTTAAACCGAAATTAAGTTTTTTTTATTTCATACCACAGCCAACCCTGTTTTCGCTTCCTGGAGAAGGGGTGTGATGGGGGTATGAACGGTAATACTCGGACACGTAATGCTGCATTCTATTATTCGTCTGCATGTGTTTGTATGTGTACATGTTTAATAGTTTAGTTCAGTGTTAGTTTAGTGTAAGTTACATATACTTAGTATTGTGTTAGGATTTAAAAATTGTGTTATCATAATTGTGTCTGCATTCTTCGTTCCGAAATTTAACTGAGGTGTTTATCTATGTTACCATCTCCGACTGGACATGTGACGATTCCCAGCAACCATAGGAACGTAATGTCAACTAATGTTTAACCGGAACAGATAAAGTAAAAAAAATATTAATGTTAGTAATAAATACATAAAGGAACTTAGAAACTTTGGGCAATCAAGCTATAGTTTGGATTTTCCACAAAATAAAAAGGTCTGTTTAATACTACTCTTTGGGTGTGGTTAACATACATTTAATATTGCGATATTAGATTTGTATTGTATTGTTAATACACCCGCACTATACAGCCCCTTCGGGCTCGTGAAATTATTGTTTACAATTGAATTCCAAACCGTGATATATTACACGATAATTCACCGTAAGCGATGTTCCATTTCTTAAATAAGACAGCGTTCAAGAATGTTTAAAGTAAACCAGACATTCTCAACTGAATCATATTGATCGCGAAAAAGTACAGAGTTTGTAGCATGGTCATTGAAATTCCCTTTGCATTTGCACAGGTGTAAATCTTTTAATTAAAAATAACACCTGTCAGAATAATTGGTATACTCTAACTACCAGTTATCAAGTTAGAGTATGTCTGATAGTTAAAATGGACATGATAACATGCTACGTCCAATCTCGATGTTTAAAACAACTCGATGAGACCATACTCTATCTATTACTTATTCAATGACGATCTATTATCAACACACATGTGATAGAGTAAATATGTATATACACTGAACACAAATGCTATATACTCACTATTGTATCTAATTTTCTAATTTTCTTATTTTAATTATTATTTAGAATAGTTCTTAGATAAGTATTTTGTTTGACCCATAGTTTGTTATATTGTTACATATTTTGAGAGTTACCCTCCCTTTAAATGGAAACATGAAATGTGCTGATAAAACACATAAAATGAATCGAAGTCCGCTTAAAGATATAAACTTCTTAAAATTGGTATGAAATAATATAAAAAATAATTGACCCATTTATTGCAGATTCTTCGTCTGTAAGAAAATGAAACTTGGATAATCCTAAATTACCTCCTTTTTAATTGAATATTTTTTTGAGATTCAAGTAGCTGTAATTCAGGTTAACATTAAATATTTCTAAAATATCTTTTGCAAACGCATTTGTAGCGGTAATGCTAGTAATATATGATGTCAAAACTAGCTGGCATATTTTAGAATGAGAAACATCGAACTAGTTCTGCAGTGGGTTTAATTATTGTTTATGACACAAGTTTGGTCTGGAAAACTCGACAAATCAGCTAGATATTGCTAGTGTAAATCAAAAGTATTTATTCGTAAGGAGTTTCAATCTTTAATAATTTGGTGTCTCCCTCAGTAGACAGATTAGCTGCTTCATCCGCTGTTTTCATTTTCTATACAAATCACTTCCGGTGTCGTTGTCCTAGCAATCATTTGAACACTAGGGAATCATATGTCGAATGTGTATAGAAGGAACCAAAGTTCGTTACTCCATACTTACATGGCGGCAACCTAGATTTCCGCAGTTAAATTCAATATTATCAGCAACGTTTTGGATGTCATTTGTTCTGTCTATAGTATATTTAAACTCTTCTGTGCAATAACAAACGCAACTCAATTCGTACAACAATATAGCAACTGTGCACTATTTTCTGTCCCGTTGACTTCCGGCTAACAGTGTCTAGTAATCCTACGAGGTATGATCCGGAAGAATGTCGGGATTGGCCGACTCTGCACGATTGCCCCGTAATTGGTGCTTTAAAAAAGTATAACCTGGAACATAGCAGAAAAAGACAATTAATGGCTGGATGCCATTACTGTGGCATGAACGTGAAAGAAAATGTTCTATATAATGATAGATGATAACATTATTCATCTAGACTATCTTTCGTTTGCCACAGGTCATGCAGATGACAACAAAACATGTTATTTTATGACAGGTACGATATCTGTAGAATTTTTTCTTTCAAATTTTGAGCGTTTTTTTTGCCTAAGTATGCATATTTTTTTATTTAGTGGATTTAGTGAAACCTTAAAGTACAAGTATGTTAAAAAGTTATTTGCACCATATGATACGAAACAAAAATAAACACAGTTAAGGAATCTAGTTCAAAACAAAGCATGGTCTACTTCAACTGCCGACTCCTCTTTTCAAGTCTACTTAGGCCATAATTAAAACTATGTTTTTGTGCACGAACGCGACCTGTCCAAAGAAATCGAACTGGTCAAACTTGAATATCCCTTTGGCAGTGAAAAAACACAACAGCATTTCCTCTTCACCTTTATTAATTTTGTTTACAAAATATTTTAGATAGGAATTTTATGTACAAAGATAAAATTTTCAACATTCCAATACACAACTAATATACTAAAAAGTAGTGTTTTAAGTCCAATCAAAAGGTTTAACTTTAAACAGCTTTCACAAAAGAATCTGACATACATGGAAGAAAGAAAATAAAATTGTCCTACCTACCTACCCAACTGAAAAATCTATATCAAATGTCAATAGATAGCGTTAACGACAGTGTTAATATAATTCGACGGCGCGCCATCGCAATATAAAATACCCACGTTCTTCACACGTTAACCCTGTATCCATTTTGCATGTAATTGTTTTGATCGTTCCTTGATACTCAGATCAGAAATAGTATTATGTATGCTTTTCTGTATACATGTATGACACTGTAAATGAATCAAGAAATGTTTAGGGTATTTGTGTATTGAACTTTTGACTTCTATCCCAGAGTCCCATGGTGACCCTGTATTGAGAAAGAAAAATAGATATTTGACCAAAATTACCTCTTTTCTCCACCCCCAGCCCACTCTAATCCCTCCCCTCCGCACACACCCAGCCCCACAGTATATACACTGTAATCCCTCATTAATATGTTCATTTGAGACATATCCCTCCAACCCAAACCCAGGGAGTACGTCCGTTAAATAATAAATCATTTGACATGCTGTATATCTTTTTCATAGACGTCTATTATACCAATTAATGTGCAAAAGTATGAAAAAATTACACCGTAATTGAATTATTAGTGTATTTGTTTCCCTTTCCGCCAGGCCTTCCGATGACGTAGGAGGAAACAAATGTATACAGAATAGTCCCATCATCATAATGTTTCATTTGAGACAATAATTATCAGCAAAAAAAATTAAATCTATATACTCCTAATCCTCCCCCCCCCCACCCAACCCCACACACACAACCCCTATCCCTGGGTCCCCGGGAGGACATCCGAGTTCGAATTAATAAAATCGTTTGATGTGTTGTTTATCTTTCATAGACGATTACATACACCAAGTTATGTGCAAAAATATAGAAAAACGACAGTGTAATTGAATGTTTAGTGTATTTGACCTTTTGTCCCCACTGAGGGACCCTGAGCCATCATCATAATGTTTCATTTGATACATAATTACAACTTTTTGTTTAACAAATGACCCCGCCCTCTCCACCCACCCTGGGCCCCCGTCAGAAGTCCGAGTTCTAAATAATAAAATCGTTTGATGATACGTTGTTTACATACACCAAGTTATGTGCAAGAATATAGAAAAATGATAGTGTAATTGAATTTTTAGTGTATTTGACCTTTTGACTCCCCTGAGGGACCCTGGGTGCGGAGCCATCATTATAATGTTTCATTTGAGACATAATTACAAAAAAAATAAACAAATAAAACATTACCCCAAATCTCCCACCTCCTCCTCCGCCCGCCCCATCCACCCTGGGCCCCCGGGCAGACGTCCGATTTTGCGAAATAATAAAATCGTTTGATATGTTGTTTATCTTTCATAGACGAATACATATACCGAGTTATGTGCAAAATATAGAAAAAAGACAATGTAATTGATTTTTTAGTGTATTTGACCTTTTGACCCCACTGAGGGCCCTTGGACTCAAAGCCAAAAATAATGTTGCTCTTGCATGCTGTCATCGTATGGTGAAGTCATACCCTAAGTTTGGTTGAATTCCGTTCAGCGGGAGATGCGGTAACGGATGGACGGACGGACATACGGACGGATAAACGGAGGCGATTTTAATATACCCTATTTTTTTTCAAAAACGTGGGTATAATTAAACGCATGTCCATGAAAAGTCAATGTTTATTAAAGCACGACTCTGTTAAACGTTCATGATTAAAGCACCAGTAATATATTTCAAACTTTGGTACACTAACAAACGAAACAAGAAGACTCAAAATTAAAAAAAATAAATATTATATGCAACTATAATTACAGCTCAAATGATACTTGATTAATAAATCGAGGTGCTAACATCAGTGGTTGATAAATACTTCAAGAATACCGCGCGTCCCTTTAAATAATCCAACACTACTTTAATGGACTATTTAACCCATATATATAATAACCCTATTTAAGGTATGCACATGTTAAGTACTAAAATAATATCGTTGCTACTCTCTGACTGCATAACAAATATGATACAAGTTTTTCAGGAGCGTGTTAAAGAAAGAAAATAAGAAAACATACATATTAACGACAATTTAAAAAAAAGTAAAAAAAAAGTGATTTTCCTTTTAACTGCATACATTTTTGAGAAACAAATAAACCCAATCGTATACGGTATAGTACAAAAAGCTATATCAAAATCGCGTCCAGTCCATTTATAAAACATAAAAGAAGATAACATACGCTGGAGGCTCGATACAGTCTATTAAGTTTGCAAAATCAAATTGCTGTTTTAGTTCAGTAAGTAACCTGAACTTCCGAACGCTTATCGTTTGTTTTTATTTGATTTGATTCTTTATTTTTCTCCCAGTTGGAGAGCATACTGTAGAATTTGATTAAATGGAGACGCAGGAAAAAGTGAATGATGCGTCCGAAGAGGAACCAAGGAGGGGAGACAGTGATAACAACAGCGTTTTGTATTCTGTTGAAGACACACCGCCATGGTATCTGTGTTTATTGCTGGGATTTCAGGTAAGACTCATAATTAATACATTTCAGAAAAATAGTTGAACATTTCGAGTTTTCATAATGTCTTAGTTGTTCTACATTATAGTAAACTATATCAAAACTATGTTGAATAAAAAGATCCTCTTTATCAAGCGACAGTCCCTTAATCATTCTACCTTTTGGAAAAACAAATGACAACACGATATTGGGAATGCAATGATAAAAACTTTGGTACCAAACATGGCATATTCATTTTGGAATTTGTCAATTTAATTCTAAACAAACTTTATACAATTAAATCTAAAGAAAAGTCAAGTGTCCATTTTCTTTTGCAACTGAGTGTATGTAAGTAAATAAATATTTTATTATAGTGACGTGTATAGCAATACAAATAATACATTTTACAAGAACATTTACAAAAACACTCGGCATGGGGTCTATAAGTCACTTTTAAATATTGCAAGCAAAAATTACGAATTTAAACATAATAGTCAATGTATACATAAGTGTGGAGCTCATGTTTGTATGCATGTATGGGGTTTAAAGGGACACTGTCCGTAAATAAAGCATATACTGAGCATAAGGCCATAATAACTTAAATGTTAGTTTATCATCCAAATTTATTTCCAAATAGGGGCGGGTGGTGATTTTTTTTTTTTTTATAAATGAATTGTTAGTTTCTCATCCAAATTTATTTCAAAATAGGGGCGGGGTAAAATTTTATTTTTTTATAAATTTATTGTTAGTTTCTCATCCAAATTTATTTCAAAATAGGGGCGTGGGGTGGGTGAAATTTTATTTTTTATTTTATACAACAAATGGAAAATGGCCTCGGCACAAGGCAAAAATAGTACAACATACTACTGAGTACTTCCAAGATTGAAAACACATTTTTAGCTCTACTGATCAGAGATCAGCAGAGCTTATGCCGTGGTGCGGCGTCCGTCGTCCGTCTGTCTGTCCGTCCGTCCGTCCGTCTGTCCGTAAACTTTTATTTGTAGCGACTACTCCTCTGAAACAACTTGATGGATATTTATGAAACTTTACAGAAATGTTGCTCATGAAGTCTAGCTGATCCTAGCAAAAATTCATGTTGATGTGAAATCGAAGATGGCCACCAAAGCTAAAAATAGATTTTTAAAATACAAGTTTGTAGCGACTACTTCTTGAAAACTATAAGTGATATTGATATGGGACATTTTCTTAAATGATCAGCATGACATGATGTTAATCCTTGTCAAAAATTGTTTTGATTCGACGTTAAACATGGCTGCCAGTGGCCATCTTTGTTTACATAGAGTTATATAGTAAAAACTTGTAGCGACTACTCCTCTGAAACTACTTGGCGGATTTTCATGAAACTTTACAGGAATGTTGCTCTTGATGTCTAATAGATCCTAGCAAAATTTCAGGTCGGCCAGAAATTCAAGATGGCCGCCACAGCTAAAAATAGATTTAAAATAAATAAATTTGTAACGACTACTTCTTGAAAACTGTTAGTGATATTGATATGGGACGTTTTCTAAAATGATCAGCATGACATGATGTTAATTCTTGTCAAAAATTGTTTTGATTCGACGTTAAACATGGCTGCCAGTGGCCATCTTTGTTTACATAGAGTTATATAATGAAAACTTGTAGCGACTACTCCTCTGAAACTACTTGACGGATTTTCATGAAACTTCACAGGAATGTTGCTCTTAACGTCTAATTGATCCTAGCAAAATTTCAGGTCGGCCGAAAATTCAAGATGGCCGCCACGGTTAAAAATAGATTTTCAAAAATAAATCTGTAGCGACTACTTCCTGAAATCAAAATCAATCAGTAGAGCTTCAAGGTCATTGACCTCTTGTTAATAGTGTTTCATACTTTCAGCAATATTTTTTATTAATATTTTTTTTATTTTTTTTATATTTTTTTTTGAAGAAATAAAAATTACCGGGGCGGGATGAAAAACGGGGCGGGCGAGGATTATAATCTATGTTTTGATTGTAGTATGCCTTCCAGCAAATAATCTTCCCGTGTAGTTCAACAAGTTACGCGCTCATCGCTTATTACCTGTTAGTGTTATTTTAGTGTGGGGTTGGATGTCATTCAACACCATGAAGCGGTACTTTCTTGCACCGCTATTTAATCCGTCAAAACAGCTATTTATGTCCTAAATATTGAATACTAGTAGCTGTGTAATGCTTGTCAACGTAAATAGTGCGCGTTTTATAAGATAAACGTTACGGATAATGTACCTTTAAAGGGACACACGGCAATGTTAGTTTTTGTCTTAACTTGCATTTGTTCAATCATTAATATTAATTGTTAGAATATTTCAAGCAAATTGTTTTTACATATTTACTTTTGATAATACTGCACCAATAATATATTTAAAAAATGTGCAGAATAATGAAGGAAATATAATTATCAATTGTTTATTTAATTATATGCAAGTAGTTTTAAAGTCAAAATGATACAGGATTAATAAATCGCTGTACTAATTGTAATGCCTGATATAAAACTCAAGATTGCCATGTGTCCCTTTAACGTCATTCTTAACAATCTTGTAGAAGTTTGTTTGTTTGTATCTTGTTTTATCTCATTTTCAACACATGTAAGGTTATACTTTTTTTATGACTGTCTATTTTTTGTTGTGGCGGAGGCAGACCTCCCACTTTTCTTGGGTAGAACCAGTACTGTAGACCTCCCGCCATCCGCAAGAATCGACACTTCCTAACTTACAAGTCAAGCTCCCAGTGGGATTCGAAAAACTTTTAAACTTTGCGAACATTATGTATATAGCCAAAAACAAGATATTTTCTATTGTCATGAACATCCGAATATATAACCTCAAAGTGAGCAATTTAAATAAGTTTACACTTGTGGCAATAGGATCCGATAATAGCTCGAAAACAATGAATCTCCCCTCCTAAATATACCGCCACCATTATTTTTAAAGCTTTCCAAAACTTTGATTCTACGTCTAAATCTACATACATAATTATGTGTTTTGGACTGTCATCTTTGAGCTTACGCTGAGACTGTCGCACGGTACTCTGGTGGTAGATATTGCACCCTTTAATTTACGCTGGATTCTCAATCAATTAATACTTTACTTAGTACGCCATAGTGAGTGGGGTGGGTCGGGGTGATGGTGTGTATGTGTGTGATGGAGGATTGGGGCGGGGGTGGGTATGGTAGGGGTATGTGTGTGGGGTATGTGTGTGGGTATGGTAGGGGTATGTGTGTGGGGGGTGGAGGTGGAGGTGGGTGGAGGTGGGGGTAAGTAGGCAGGCAGGCAGGTTAGGCAAGCATGCATGCAGGCATGCAGGCAGGCAGGCAGGCAGGCAGACAGACAGGCAGGTTAGGCAGGCAGGCAGGAGGCAGGCAGGCAGGCAGGCAGGCAGGCGGGCGGACGGGAGGCAGGCAGGCAGGCAGGCCGGCAGGCCGGCAGGCCGGTTGGTAGGTAGGTAGGTAGGTAGGCAGGCAGGTAGGTAGGTAGGTTGGTAGATATATAGGTAAGAAGGTAATTAGTAATAATGGAATAAGGCATAACACACGAACAATAAACGATAAAAAGAATGTAAACAATTTATAATACATATGAGATATATTATACTTATTAAAAACAGAGAAAATAGAAAGTGTCACCAGTTGCGTGATTAATTGTGTGTGCATTTTCACTAAGCGATACAGATAAATAAAAAAACTCTTCAAATTGTATATTATCAAGTTTTGTTTTATGCTCTACGGCCCCTTGTTTTAATACACTTTATTCTAATATTTGTATTTATCTAAATACACATCCTGTTCACAATCTTATATAACATTTTGGTATACGGTCATTTAATAATTGATTAATTTTAATGTTTATTTAGTGCATTCCATGTTTGTTTAACGCATTCATACACTTTATGGCAGTTTACGAGGGTTGTTCGAAAAGTTGTAAACAATTTAATAAGATGTGTTCTCCTGTATGCAGGACAGGATATACTTATAAAAACTTGAGGCCAGTTTGCTTACCGTTGCTGGTATTTCTGGCCATCAACATGATTAGTTGTGCCTCCGTGACCAGCGTTCTCTGAAGCCACGTTGAAGGTCGTACATACGGTTGTTTTTGTTTGTTTGTAAAGTGTTTTACGTCATTTTCAACACATGTAAGGTTATATGACCGTCAATTGTTTCTTCCTCACTTACAAATCGAGCTCCCAGTGGGATTCGAACCCGCAACGGTGAGAGGCGAGAAGGTTTACAACGCAACGTCGTTAACCACTGGACCACGGCTGTTGCTTGTTGTCTATGCGCACGCCCAGGTTCGAAGTAACTATATGCTCTAAGCAAGTTAATATAAGATGCATGTAGGAGTTATGTGGCGATAGTTTGCCGCAGGAGACCTTTCATCTTTCTTTAGGAGAGGAGCTACATTTGAGTATTTCATTTCTGTGGTACTTGATTATGTGGACAAACTGAAAATTACCCACAGATGGGCGCTTTCTCCTCTCGTAGTTCACTTTAGAACTAGAGGTTTAATGTCTGGGTCTGGATAGCTTGTTTGGTCCTTCGTATAGGAAAGAGGCTATGGAAAGAAATGCGCACCATTACGGGAGGGAGCAATCTCATTAAAACCATATCCTAATTAAGCTTTGATACTCTCCGCTATAGGATCTGACCACACTCCGTTGTAGGTCACGTCAGATCGACCTTTCATCTAATCAATATTCATGCGAAGATCAACTAAATTCAACAAATGAAATCGCGCGTTTCATATGCACGTTCGAGTGAGGTCAATCTGACGTGACCTGCAATGGAGTGTAGTCAGATCCTTGTAGTGTAGAGTATCGTAGAGTCTGATTTTAATGAGATTGGGGAGGGAGCGTAGCGACCAACTGCGGTTTCTTAATGGCGAAGATTTCTCTTCATAGACTCTATCCGATTTAGTGTTTATCATGCGTGCATCGATAGTCTCTACATAGGTCACGCTCTAACCTGTGAAGAGAGTTGGTAGTAAATTCTTCTTGATTAAATGTAACCAGTATTTGAAATTCTGAGCCATCTGATTGGTTTAAAAAGTAGGGTAAACCCTAAATGAGTTATCTATAGTGCTGATGTAATTGTTGTGTTTGGTAGTAAGGGTGGTAATGTTGGTCGCCCCTCTGCCCTAAACTGATAAGAACGTTATCTCAAATATGAGACACATTTGCATGTAATTGAGACTCGGTATTAAGATTGAGGAGATAATGCGACACTATTGTTACTGTATACAAATGAAGAACAAGATACACTAGTGTGTTGAACCCGCGAAGTATGATCAGTATTAAATACCAAAAATAAATTGACAAAATTGAAGTTTATGCGAGCTTCGCTCACGTATTTCGTTATATTTGAGCGTGAATACATTGTACTATTGCCGAATATTACTGCTACTACACTACATCTATTATTACTTTACTATTACTAATATTACTATAACTACTGAAGCGTCTCCGTGGCCGAAGGGTTAACGACGTTGCGTTGTAAACATTCTCGCCTTTCACCGCTGCGGGTTGGAATCCCATTTGTAAGTGAGAAAGTGTCGATTCTTACGAATGGCGGGAGATGTAAAGTATTGGTATGAGTGGTATGCCTCCACCACAAACAAAAATCGACCGTCTGCTGCTGCTGTTGCTGTTGCTGTTGCTGCTACTACTACTACAACTACTGCTGCTGTTGCTGCTACTTATGATTCTACTGCTGCTGTTTGGCTACTCTCTACTGATGCTGCAGCTACTGGTACTACATATACTGATACTGACGTTTTATCTGCTGCTACTGTTGCTATATATACGGCTATATATACTGATACAACTACAACCAAAACACCTACTTCTACTGCTGCTGCTGCTGCTGCTGCTGCTGCTGCTGCTACTACCTATACTACTACTACATATGTTTGACCATAAATAATGCTACAAAGTCATTTGTAAACAAAATCGGAGATATAAATAAAGCAAATTTGATGGGAGCATACTTTCATAGGCTATCAAGAATCGTTCTCATTCCAATTAAAAGGGAGGTAATTTTAAAATTACGAAATTTGAAAAGTATTTGTTTGAGAATAACAATCTTCTGTGAACACATTTCAGCGTTTTTTAAAAAATGACAGAATGGGCAATTGTAGTCAATGCCAAACATTAAACATGTTCAAAGTAATACGTTTGTATAATGAAATAAGTTGTTTTTTAATATATGGGAGGTAACCCTCATACTTCGCTTAGAAAACAATAAAATAACACAATTTTTGAAAATCGCATCCTTATCTAGCATTTCAAATAGCTTCAAACAAATATGTAAATGTTCATATGTTTAATCTATGTCCCTAAAAAGTCATGCTAAATTTTTTTGTTCAGATTATGTATTCTCATGGGCGGTTAGTACACGAGCCGTTAAACAATCATTCAGTTTTGCTACTACTACTACTACTACAAAGAACTACTATTTTCCCATACCGCTTTAAAGGCCATTTGGTATGCTACTGTTCCAGCTGACAACTTATGTGTCAAACCGGGTCTGAAGCTTTACAGCCATTGGCGGTCTAATATTGGTGCCATTGCTTCGGAGTGATTAGTACATCTTTATATTTAGCACTACTTTACGCTGACGGTATAATATCGATGCCATTTTTGCTTTTGATTGATTTATAAATCTTTATATTTAGCACTTCTTTACAATCGTTGGCGGTACATTGGGTAACATGTATCTTCTGAGTGATTATGAAATATTTATATTTAGCACTTCTTTACAACCGTTGGCGGTATACATTGGGTAACATGTATCTTCTGAGTGATTACGAAATATTTATATTTAGCACTTCTTTACAACCGTTTGCGGTATACATTGGGTAACATGAATGCTTTTGAGTGATTACGAAATATTTATATTTAGCACTTCTTTACAAGCGTTGGCGGTATACATTGGGTATAATACTAACATGAATGTTTCTGAGTGATTACGAAATATTTATATTTAGCACTTCTTTACAAGCGTTGGCGGTATACATTGGGTGACATGAATGTTTCTGAGTGATTACGAAATATTTATATTTAGCACTTCTTTACAACCGTTGGCGGTATACATTGGGTAACATGAATGCTTCTGAGTGGTTACGAAATATTTATATTTAGCACTTCTTTACAACCGTTGGCGGTGATATATCGGTACGATATGCTTATTGTTTGCTTTTAGCACTACCTGACAGCCGTTGGCGGTATAATCTCTGTGCCATTGATGCTGAGTGAATTTTTCTGTATGGACCAGGACACTGTTGGAGTGAGTGAACTTGTGGGAACCATCTTCTTTGTATCTGGCATATGTACACTTCTACAGACGACATTTGGGGTAAGGTAAGGAACCATCGTCTTTGTATCTGGCATATGTACACTTCTACAGACGACATTTGGGGTAAAGTAAGGAACAATCTTCTTTGTATCTGGCATATGTACACTTCTACAGACGACATTTGGGGTAAGGTAGGGAACCGTCGTCTTTAAGTCAGGTATATCCTTACTGTTCAAGTGATGTCAATATCGTATTTTGTCTAATACAAGCTATCACGTTTTATTTTGCGTCACCTACGAATGGCCACGACAGACGTTCACTTTTTTAGATTGCATATCGTACAAGGCAACACACGAATGGCTACGATAATAATAATAATAATAATAATACATTCTTTATTTAAAGAAGGTTAACACATTATGACATAATATCAAGAAATAAACATCATATTTTCAATGCGGCCTTTTGTATATGAATTAACAAACATTTAGTTTTTTTTACAAATACACTAACAATAAAAGTTAATATTCAATCTTCGACAAATACTCAATTACATTTGAATATAGAAGAAATCGTAATAGTCTAACATAATGTACACATATATCCGAGCAAAAAAAACAAAAAACAACAACAACAAAAAACACTTTAATATCATAACATTCACTACTTTAAATCGACAATAGTACAAGTAAATAGAGGATATTTGTCGGTTTGGAGTGAATATAGGATTTGTTTTCATCGAGAAGTGAGAAAACTTATATTTTCACGAGTGCTTTTTCACAACAAACCAACAAATATTCTATTTATTATATATTTTTTATCATGCAACACTACCAAATTTTTTCAAACAGAAAATACGTTTCGTTCCGACAGTTCCCCTTTAACGTATTCGCGGATAAATATAGTAACGCCAATCGCGTGAGGCGACTTACATATATTAAGTGCTCATAGGATATAGTTCTAAACTTTGAGACCAATCATGACTGTTATAAGCAAATGTAGAAAAAACTAGTTCCATTTTTTCCGGCAGTGAGAATATAAGTTCTTATATTCTCACTGTGAGAATATAAGTTCTTATATTCTCACTGTGAAAATATAAACAATGAGATTTTAAGGTTTAATCTAACCATACAATCCACTATTTAACTGGGAAGTATGTAATAAGCTTGTTTTATTTGGTGGCACCTACGAATGGCCACGCCATTCACTAGTTTCGATTCCCTGTTGTGCATTTTATACATGTATGTATCTACAGTTGCAATTATTTATCCTAACGTACAAGGCGGCTCGTTTATAATTATTACTTCAACGATTGCAATTATCTATTTCAGATTGCCTGTTGTACAAGGCGGCAGGTTTATATTTATTACTCCACGATTGCAATTATCTATTTCAGATTGCCTGTTGTACAAGGCGGCACGTTTATATTTATTACTTTCACGATTACAATTATCTATTTCAGATTGCCTGTTGTACAAGGCGGCACGTTTATATTTATTACTTTCACGATTGCAATTATCTATTTCAGATTGCCTGTTGTACAAGGCGGCATGTTTATATTTATTACTCCACGATTGCAATTATCTATTTCAGATTGCCTGTTGTACAAGGCGGCACGTTTATATTTATTACTTTCACGATTGCAATTATCTATTTCAGATTACATATTGTACAAGGCGGCACGTTTATATTTAAAACTCCACGATTGCAATTATCTATTTCAGATTACCTATTGTACAAGGCGGCACGTTTATATTTATTTCTTCCACGATTGCTATTATCTATTTCCTATTGTACAAGGCGGTACGTTTATATTTATGGCTTCCACGATTGCAATTATCTATTTCAGATAACCTATTGTACAAGTTGACATGTTTTTATTTATCACGCCCACGATTGCAAAAATCTATTCCAAATTGCCTATTGTACAAGGCGGCACATTTTTATTTATCACACCCACGATTGCCATTATCTATTTCAGAATGCCTTTTGTTCAGGGCGGCACGTTTTTATTTATTACGCCATCAATTCCATTATCTATTTCAGATTACATATTGTACAAGACCGCACGTTTTTATTTATTACGCCAACGATTGTCATTATCTATTTCAGATTGCCTATTGTACAAGGTGGCAGGTTTTCATTTGTAACGCCCACGATTGCCATTATCTATTTCAGATTACCTATTGTACAAGGCGGCACGTTTTCATTTGTGACGCCCACGATTGCCATTCTTCTTCAGCCGCAGTGGTCTTGTCCTTATAAGGATGCCAGATTAAAAGGTATAATAAAACAGCTTGAATTCCAAGTTTATGTTTTTTTCAGTTTTTGACGATTCATTTGTTGTAAATAGACACTGTGTTTATGGGACTGCACTGTCTTGCTACACTTGTTTAAACATATTTGTTATATCAGACATTGTTTTTATGTTTAGTAACACCAAGGATGATACATGCTTTGACAATTGTATTAAAGTAATATTCATTAATACGCAGCATTCAAAAGTCAAGGTCATTGATGTTACCATACTCGGGTATGGATATGAAATACTCGACTGTAACTTTTGAAGCATGCTTTTGGGTGTTGTGTGTATTGGTCATTCGGTTGTATTGGCCATACGGTTATATTGGTCGTTTGGTTGTATTGGTCATTCTGTTGTGTTATTTAGTCATACGATATTGTATTGGCCATTCGGTTGTATTGGGTATACGGTTGTATTGGTCATACAGCTGTATTGGTCATTCGTTTGTATTGGTCTTACGGTTGTATTGGTGATATGGTTGTATTGGTCATATGGTTGTATTGGTAATTCGATTATATTGGTCATACGGTTGTATTGCCCATACGGTTGTATTGATCATACGGTTGTAAATAGTCATACAGTTGTATTGGTCATTCGGTTGTATTGACCATTTGCCTGTATTGGTCATACGGTTGTATTGGTCATACTGTTGTATTGGCCATTCGGTTGTATTGGCAATACTGTTGTATTGGTCGTGCGGCTGTATTGGTCATAAGCTTGAGAAATTGGCTTATTGTACTCATCAAGCTATTTATGGAGTTTGGTTTAAACAGTATTTATTCAAGAAATGTGTTGAACAATGTTTCGATGGTACATGTCACAATTTCGATGAAAACTATGTAAATTCATCTCCTTAACATTCATATTAGTGCATAAGATATGGCTGACATTTATGGAGTTTATTAATGATTTTTTCATTATCTTTATTTTTTTTTTCGAAATCTGAAGTCAATGATGCCTCGTTTTTTTAAGCGGGAATACATCTAATACTCAACAGTCACATTGCCTTCTCATTTTTTGGCTCAATAAATCATGAAATATTTAGACCGACGACAAACAACGAATCGATGTCAGAATGTACATATTGCAGTTCACTTTGACGTCTATCACGCATTGTCTGTTTATCACTGTTCATCTGCGTGGATAACTATTTGTAAAAGTAATGAGAATTTCTAACAGTTCAAGCAAGAAATTGTCATGCAATATTTTTTAATTAAAATCGTGGTTGTGACAACGCACCCGCATACGGAAAATAAGGTCCGACAAGGTGGATCCAAAATATTGTGTACATGTATTATATATATATCGGCTACCCTTACATTACATATAGATGTATGTGAAGGTGCCGTTGTCGAGAGGTTGCGTGCTTGCATATTAATAGAGATGTTGCGGGTTCAAGACTCAGCCGCGGACAATTTCGTTTGGTTTAAAATTACTTTTATAAGATTCTAATAAGTCTACAAACATTACAGATATTAAATACACAAATCTGAACTTGGTTTAAACGAAAACAACAGTTTGTGCTTTTTATCTTTAGCAAAGTTATTTACTCTAACTGATTCCTCCGTAGGAAAAGGACAGTCATTTACGGGATTACTAAGAAACAGAGGCATCCATTTCATAAGAGCAGGGGACTGTCTGCACTTACCATCATAAGAGCAGGGGACTGTCTGCACTTATCATCTCTAACTAAGATGAATATGTCTTGGCGAGTCCTTAAACAGCAATTTAAACTACCTTCTGATCAAAAATTGATTATGAAATGTTAAGTCACTATTTTTCAGATGGAGATAACGTAAATTTCACGGCACACGGCCTACCAGAAGTTGGCTCTGACGGACACAAGGACATCTGGATGGCAAGAATCCGCGAGGTAGTTTCACTGTTAGAGTTCTTGGTGGAAAGTCAAAATTGTATTTAAATATATGCAAATAGGTTTAAAGTCAAAATGATACTGGGTTAATATCTCGAGAGGTTTATTTTAACTGCTTGATAAAATCTTCAAGATTGCCGTGGCTCCCTTTAATACAAAACACGAATTTACACCAGTGTTCGTTATCTTTATATCCAAACATTAACTATTTATGGAATGAATGTTGTTTGAATTGCATGTCATGTGTACTAAGTTATTCAAGTATAGGGTAGAGGCTATGAAGAGAAATCTTCACCATTAAGAATTCGAAAAGAAGAGAGCGTAGCGACCGACCGCGGTATTACGTCCGAGTTTGACATATAAATAAAATAACACGCTTAAAGCTACATCGTCTCTATATCAATCGATTTCTTCTTTGTAGGCGTGTCTTTATTTGTAACTTCATGTTCACCTTCTCATGTCGAAATCGGGTATTTGAGCGAGCACATATAACGCAGGACATATAGACATCGACCAATGCACATCGTACCTGTATATAGGTAACATTATGATTACAGAAGGAAAAAAATTGCCTCTTTCGGGACTCGAACACAGGACCTTCTGATTTCAAGTCAGGTGCTCTATCCACTGAGCTATAACGCTTCTTGAGAAAACGGTTTACTAACTACGATTTATTAAGAGGCAAAATAACCTGAACAATTGCAATTATCTATTTCCTAGTGTACGCAATCTGAACGCAACTCAAGATGAATCAATAAATAGTCCATCTTGTCGCATGTGTAAATAAACATTGCATGTTGTATTATTATTAGTTATTAGGATTCTTGACAGGGGACATGGGCTCACATTCCCTGCCTGGAAATTATATTCACCCGAGCCGTTACGAATTTGTCATACTTCAAAAAACAGCCAAAAACACGATTTCATTTTTAGTTCGATAATTTCCCCGTAACGTGCCTCTAACTAGACGTTGTTTATTTTCATGACGTCATCGCTCGAAAGTCGTTAACTTTTGGCGGATTTTTTAATAAAATAAACTTATTTTATCATTATGTTAATGTTTCTTATCTCCAAAATTGCCAAAAAATACACTTACGATTATTTCAGACTTCTACACACAGTGGAAAGCGCAGAAAAGCGAAAGAAAGGAAACAATCGGCGGTTTCTAAAACGAATCGGCAACGTTATTGTCGCCATTTTGTTTTTGTGTATTCGAGTAATGGGGTACCTACGGGGAATTCGCCCTATGTTCACGATGCGAGACGTAGACATGTGCATGTGCTCATGTCTACGGCGCATTGACCAATGAAATCCTGAGATTTTTCTTTGCAGTGTGACAATATATGTTATCAATATGAAACTAATATTCCGCTTCTAAGCGACCATATCTCGACTTGTTATATAGCGTCTTGATGAGTTTGTGTGTGCGCTAGTTATTACGTAACGCCTATTTAATGTTAAAAATGCTACAAAATACTAATAAATGGCCTTGGTCTAGTGGTTAAACGTATATCTATCAAAACTCAAAAGCGCAACGTCTGTGGTTTAAATCCGGTTCCGGGCAATTACTTTTTTATCACATACAGTTTATCGATGTTACCTGTACGAAGGCTAAATATAAATGTGATATTTTACTTATCAATTTCTGCTTATATACCGACTTTTGGGGTGTTCGTCGATTTGAAACTACTTTACACGTGACTCATTCATATTCATGAGTTATTACCAGTTAACATAGAGACTGTAGCTTTAATTAAGTAAGTATTTCTAAATTTCAGATCCAGGGTGCGATTATAGTGGCCTCCTTTTTTCAAGTCTTCATCGGTTTCAGTGGCATTATGGGCCTGGTACTGAGGTTTATCGGACCACTGGCCATCGTTCCCACCATATCATTGATAGGACTTTCATTGTTCAGCGTCGGGTCAGAATATGCCTCCCAGCAGTGGTGGATAGCTATGATGTATGTACGCCCCCTCCCCTTCCAACCGACACTCACACCTACCCTCCCCCGATATATTATTAGTTATTAGGATTCTTGACAGGGGACATGGGCTCACCATTTTCTTTGCAGTATGACAAGACGTCATTGAAGTACAATCTTCCAGATAGGAAGAAGATAGGCTATATGTAGGTATATGCCCTTACGTGTGTATGAATGCCATTTAGCACACTTTCCCAGATGGGTATGTACCTACCATAGAGCCACCATTCATTTTGTTACAATTATCAGTAGGACCTCGTACCGAACCATATACGCACTTTTCCGGCGAGGTATCTGACAACATCACGCAATACCTGCATAAACAACTGCCGTATTTAATAGAAACTCAAATACCACACATGCATGCATAAAACCTACCAAAGAGAAGAATTATACGGTGATATATTCGGTTTTCGTAAGCCACGGTTGATTTCAGAAAGTTAAGTTCGAAATAATCTCGTTGTCGTGTGACGTCTAGTTGTTAACTCCGCCCTACTCACACAATTGACACTTTCCGGTTTACGTTTTTTTTGTGTCAGTTGTGGGCGTGTTTAAGTTTCCAAATACAGAACGAGACAGCGCGAGATATTTTGAAACGTAAACATTCCAGAAAAAAATGTCGACATTGGTACAAACAAACCTAGATGGACGAGATCTACTTCTCTTTGGTGAGTATTTAAGGTTTACTTTATCGAAATAAGGCGGTTGTTTATAAAGGAATTGCTTGCTGTTTTCAGAAAACCCTGATACCTACCTGTTCTATAAAGGATGGTATCGTAGCTCTATGGTAGGTATACAATTCATAAGAGCTATGCTTTTCGCAGCTAGGTTATAATATGACCATTTATAAATCAACAAAATATATCATAAAAACATATGATCAAAGATAAACAGTACATGAATCCTTATATAACTAAACATATAACTTACCATTGCAGTTCACACTTATATTTGGTTGATTCACATCCAATTGACAGAATATTAATTACATTATAATATTAGTCAGTCGTACTAGCCGTATTACCAAAGCGAGCTTTTTTACGATCTCGTGTTTCTTCTTTTCAGGACGATGTTTCTTATTGCTCTCTTCAGCCAATATTTACGAAATATATCCATCCCATGTTTCTCTGTGCAGAAAGGAAAAGGATGCACCACTGTTCAAATGCCTGTGTTTAGTTTGTTTCCAGTAAGAGTTTTCATATATACTTCTTCCCTTCGCCGTTTACGCTGTATATGTCTATCCGTCCTTTTTATATTGGTACCCGTCCATTTGCAGTGTACAATATATATGGGTACCCATCCAATAGTGTTGATCATCGTCGACGTTTGATTATCAAATTATCAATACAAACGTCTTGGCAGTTTGTACAGAAACAAATTTGAAACCGGAAGCACGTGATCGTAATTTTATTTTTAATAAAGTATTTCTGACCATCCGCATTTAGTTCGTCGATATAATGATGCAGTTTCCCTCTTTGTTTCTTTATATATTTCTGCCTTTCTGCATATATTGGATAGCAGGTGTTTCTTTCTCAGCCAATCCGAAACTATACCAGAATCTCGGCAAAAGTCAAACCATTTTTTGAAGAACTGTTCTAGACGGGTTTTTTAAAAACAAACAAGCGTCGCAGATGATCTAGACTACCCATTCATTAAGACTTTATTATACTCAAGCGAATAGCTTTTTAATTTTGCATCGAAATACATCTGGCTTGTTTATTTAAATCCTTCTAGTTTCTTTTTAAAACAGAATATTTTCAGCGTTACTGTTTGGCGAGTTTTGCCAGAAAAATAGGCTTCCTATTGTGCATCGAATATGAATCGAGATTTTTTTTATTACTTTCTATATGTTTTCATACCTGATATGATGGAACAGAATGAAAACAGTCACTCCTGAACTTCGCATAGCCAATCACTAAGCTTCGCAAAGCCAAAAATAATTTTGACCCCCCAATCACTAAACTTCGCAAAGCCAAAAAATCATTTTTACCGCCCTCCACCTCCCCCTCCCCCACGACAGAATGAAAACAGTCACTCCTGAATCTGTTTGCAATCTTCGCATAGCCAATCACTAAGCTTCGCAAAGCCAAAAAATCATTTTGACCCCTCAATCACTAAGCTTCGCCCAGCCAAAAAATCATTTTGACCCCCCCACCCCCAACCCCCCACCCCTGATGGAACAGAATGAAAACAGTCACTCCTGAATCTGTTTGCAATCTTCGCATAGCCAATCACTAAGCTTCGCAAAGCCAAAAAATCATTTTGACCCCCCCCCCCCCACCCGCCCGCATCCCCCTCCTCCAATCCCCCCCCCCCCCACACACATGTTTACATGTAATTTTGACAGCCGAAAACCATGACGACAGTGGAACATTCCATTGTTTTAGGGTTTAAAAATCAGTTGACTAATAGAGGTGTAAATAACAAAATATAAACGCAGTATACTATTTACCTACCTTTTATTTGCTAGATATAATGGTTTTCATTCCAAAAAACTAAAATATATATTTTGCTGGTGGTGCTGAACATTGAAGAACAACACCACCCTGCAAAGCCTACTTTGTACTTGGTCCATCCGAACCCTTGAAACAGACATGTGCAGATGACAATTCTTTTAAATAACGCCGCCATGTTGTTTTATTTTTTACAATGTAAACACGGGGGGTTAAACGTGAATTTTAGGCTTCGAGAAGCATAACGAATGGCTATTACACGATTAGAAACACATCCGGGAGCTCTATTTTCATTCTGTTTAACCATATCAGGTATGAAAACATACGGAAAGTAATACAAACAAATCTCGATTCATATTTGACGATCAGGCACCCTTGAAAGCACAGTAACACATATTTAGAAATCAGGCAAGATAGTTTGTGTGCCAAATTTCATTTTTCAAGGGTTTGTTTCGAAATTGAACTGGCTGGTTACGTCTCATTCGAAGATGAGCATATTATTTTGAGCGTTACATTTTAAAGAGGGCATCTGATTTCTCGGTAACAATTCCAGTTAACGTTATTAATAGTTTATCGTACTATCAGATATTGATGGCAATAGTCATATCTTGGGTCATATGCGCCATACTGACGGTAACAGACGTTTTGCCCAATGATCCGAACAAATGGGGATTTCATGCACGTACAGATACAAAGATTGACGTCCTGGAAAAGGCTATGTGGTTCCGATTTCCGTATCCAGGTAAGATAAACATAGATAAAAAGAATTATAAAAAGATCGGACAGGGAAAGTAGCATTCAAGGAGGTCAGTCAACCACAACATTGATTCGCACCAAATATTAAGCTTGAAACCAAACGTACATATTTCGGCTGAAACAGACACTATGTTGCACGGATAACAATACCTCAAGTGAAGGCGTGGAAGAGACAAATTATTTTCGCAATGAAATACAAAGAATTGCAGGGGAATCTCTATATCTATAATCATATCTATAAATATAGCAATGAAATGCCACTTAAATTCAAACGCCTATGTGGGTCGGACTGATATTATTTTGGCTCATTGGACAAATAGGAGAAATGCTCATTTTACAGGATCTGTCACCAGATGAAAAACTAACTTCCAATGATATGCATTTATGTCTATAAACATACCAAGCCAATATAATGCTTAACATCCAGACTGGGGTTGATTGTTTTGTTTTTCTCCCAAATATAATCCTGTCAGAAAAGCACATGCTTGTGTTGTCATCTGCCTGACCTTTTGGGGGAAGCATACATTTCACAAGAAATATAGTCCAGATGAAAGCATTTTACAATTTTATTATTAGAAATAACATTCGTATTATTTCTATGCCAAAAACAATGTCAGTCATTAATTCCGTGTTTATGCTATGTTCCATGTTGTGACTTTTTTAAAGCACTTCCTTCGAGGGCTACGACCCCGAAAGCAAAAAAACACCAGTCCGACACTCGTGCATGCCATGCATGTTACGTTTGTATGTAAACTTGGCATGTTGAAGGGAACGCTTGCTTATATATATCTCGCAATTTGAAAATATATGGACTATTGTATCAACTGCGAATTAAAAATGTGTTTGTCTTGCTTAGGCAGAAAATCAAATACTGATATATAGCTACTCGTATATCGGTTGAAAATCACTGTAAAAGACAACAACAACATCTTTTGGCAATTTAAGTTTTGAATATATTTGAAGCCATAGGCATATATCGTTTTAACAGTATGCTCTGTTACAGTTTATTTAAATGCATTAACAAGATTAGAACTACATTGATTAATTGCGTCAAACTAATAGGGGAAGTTAGTCAGTTTATTCCCTGGTAAAACATTTTCCCCTTTGCCTTACTTCATTACTACATTGGTCCTTTCAAAATTTGGATTACTCTGATTCTTGTTATGAATCACAATACATAACCATCTACTAGATGACCTACATTTTAACTACACCAACCAATTATATTGATAATATCTTTAAAACCACAACAAATCCAAATTTCGCATTAAAAACGTTTTTATTAGCAGAAACTCAATATCCATAATGCTGTAAAAGACAGAACATGGACTAGCACTCTAAGGGAGGTAACTCACTAATGATCTTAATTTGATTAACATAATACAACTATGCGTGCTCTTTAATACAGGTCAATGGGGACTCCCGACGGTGAGCACATCCAGCGTATTTGGGATGCTAGCTGGAGTCCTCGCATCTATTGTGGAATCTGTTGGTGATTACTACGCATGCGCGAGACTTTCAGGTGCTCCTCCTCCACCGATCCATGCTGTCAACAGAGGGATAGGTATCGAGGGAATAGGATGTATTATAGCCGGTGCTTGGGGGTCGGGCAACGGCACAACTTCTTACAGCGAAAATGTTGGAGCTATAGGTATAACAAAGGTATAACAAAGGTGCTGCGAAGTTTGGAGTTATCTTAACACAAATATTATTGAAAGGGTACATCTTAACTTTTGTATAAAGTCTTACTTGGTGTTAAAAACGTCAACACAAAATGATTTTGTATATGGAGAACTAGGTAGAAAATCCTTACTACACTATAGACTGGTGGCTATTATGAAATACTGGTTTAAAGCAATAAGTTCTAATAATCATAGATATATTAGGGGTGTTTACCAAATGATGTTAAAAGATATAGAATTAATACCAAATAAACAAAACTGGGCATTATCTGTTAAACAGTATTGGAAACTTTTTACCATGTTTGGTACTTTCAAGGTGTAGATCATATAGATATATCTGTTAAAACGGTATTGGAAAGTTTAGGTTTTTACCATGTTTGGTACTTTCAAGGTGTAGGTCATATACATATGTTTTTTATGTGAGTTTCAACAAAGACTATACGACACATTCTCAAAACTGGAGTGCATGATTAGATGCTTCTTTCAGAGCAAATACATATTCACTTTTCTGTACTTTCTCATACAAGCCTTATCTTGAGATATTAAATATAACAAAAGTTCGTATGGCATTAACAAGGCTAAGGCTAGCTTCCCGTAGATTACAGATAGAGACAGGTCGCTGGAATAGACCTCAAGAGTACTCCTATTAATGAAAGAAAATGCATTGGATGAGGAGTTCCATTTTTTTAGAATGTACTATATACAAAGAATTAAGAATTAGGTACATACACACGTATTACAGAAACAAACCTAATATACCAAAATTCATAGAATTGATGTAATCAAATAACGGAAATACAGTAAGAAATCTAGCAACATATGTTTTCAATTGTTTTCAAATACGAAATGAAATAAATTATGTGCATGCGTAATTACATACTCTTCCATATACCCATGACCAAGATATATTGATTTGCCTTTGTCTTGTTATGCATTGTATTTACTCAAACACGTTGAATCAAATACGTTTATACGCAACTGTTAATAATTATACAAAGTGTTTAATTATACTCTATTTATACAGTTGTTTTACATTCTATAAGTTAATTTTAAAACATAACTCCTATTGACATTGATGTGATATATGTATTTTTGTACTGTATACTCATGGACCTAAAGGTTTTCTGTATTGAAAAAACATATATATATAAAGGGTATGAATAGGGAAATTTGGAAATCCCAAACACGATAAATATAAAAAATATTGCAGTCTTGGTTTGACTGAGACTGTTCATGAACGGTAGTGAACAATGCTTGCTACCGTTCAAACCCTCTAGAACCTGCTTGAACAAAACTCAATATTTAGCATGTCATATACTTTTACATGGATTCTGTCTGGAATGCCGCTTCCGCTTCGGCAAATAAATCACCAGATACAAGTGGTCTCCGTCCTAACCTTTCTAAAGTAGGAAGGACAACACGTTCATTATTTCCACAATCGTTAATGCTTACATTATACATGATTTTAGAGGTTCTCTTATCTTAAAACAACTCACCTTTCCCGAAGATGGCATGCATATGGCGGTGGACATGGAGTTTATCGCTTCCCCATGTCGTACGGCGTATGGTCCCAGTATCTAATAAAATTAAATGCCCCGAAGAGCGAAATATTTAGTTGGGAGCTGCGGTTATGAAGCCTGCATATCACAAGTAACAGTCAAAAGACTAAATTAAAAAGCAGACAACGTATCCTATAAGTGGTTAAACAATACCCAGAGCCTTTAATCGGCCGGAGTAGTGGAACTACTGAATCGAAAATTAAGTAAGAAAACAAAAAGAAATGAAAAAGTACCACCGATAATTAAATATAAGTATCGGGCTCAGCGATCTCCAAAGATCGAATGAATAACAGTACTGATTGCAAGCGCGGGGAGACGTTTTACTGCCGCCACACTGCACAAGCAACGCCAATGTGCTATAAAAAAGAGTATGATAATGGACCTGCATGACATACAATGTCACCAGACTAACATTGCACCGTAATTATGCAATTTCGTCAATGTTGAAGGCGTTTGAAGCGCAATAAGACGGTAATGGTGATGGTGTTTGTTGTTTGTTGTAAACAATTTTGTTAATGGTGACTGCATTTGTTGTTTACCTGCCGAAAGATTGAGTCAGTGTTGACGGTATGTGTTGTATACCTACTGAACTATTGCGTCAATGGTGACAGTGTTTGCTGTTGACCTGATAAACAATTGCGTCAATTCAATGTCGACGGTATTTGCTTTACTTGGCGCTATTTACATTGTAAAAATCGTCTTTGTATACGTTTTCTTTTATTATATAATTTTATAATATTCTGTTTTAAAAATATTTCATTCGAATCATGTTATGGAATTATACTCACCAATTAAATAAATAAATACAACTACGACAATCAGAGGTATTTTCGTGTTTCAGGTGGGAAGCCGTAGGGTGGTACAAGTTGGAGCCATACTTATGCTGTTTCTGGGATGTCTTGGGAAGTTTGGGGCGCTGTTTGTGACCATACCTTCGCCTGTGATAGGAGGAATGTTTATGGTGATGTTTGGTGAGGTTATACTATGTCATTATCGAAAATGTCATGAACAATCGTAAACAAACATACAACATGTTGATATTTGTTGTCTTAAATGCACAAACTACCAATAGTATACAAGAAACAGAAACAAAGAATCAATCATAGGCATCCGGTTCAGATAGGTAAATTCCCAAGACGAGGTTCCGATAAAAACAGTTGTTCATATATATTCACCTCGTGTTGGAATTGGCGATTTTTACAAGATTTGATTTGCCTTCGTATACAATTCTCTGTTATCATTGGGAGAAAGCACATGGCCTTTTATGTCGGTTTGTCACATGATAACATCTTCTGTAATTGGAGACAATAAGAATGTGTTACTGTTTTCTCCTACGATTGGTGAAATGTTAATAATCGTTATGGTGGGTTTATAATATAGCAGTTTGTGATATTTTCATGGCAATTTCCTCCGATTGGTGGCATGTTCATGGTACTGTTATGACATGGCCTTACCATATTCTTTGGTTGGTGAGTTGCCATGGTAATGTTATAGGTTATGGGTCAACACAATCTTCTCCGACCATCTCTGACCGATGAAATGTTCATTGCTGATTGGTGGAAACGTAATTTAATGACATGTTAACTTATGTATATACCAACACCAGGTTTCCTATTATCAACATGTCTATACATGTAACAGCACCATATTTCATATATCAACGTGTCGATTATACATATAAATGTGCCCAAAACACTACCTGATTTCAAATTATTAACATGTCTATTTCATACAACATGCCTATATCACCACTAGGTTTCATTTTAATATACATGCATGTATATATCAGGCATGGTGACTGCAGTTGGACTGTCAAATCTCCAGTACGTCGATCTGAACTCGTCGAGAAATATTTTCATCATTGGCGTCTCTTTGTTCCTGGGTCTTAGTTTGCCGGAATGGATGAAGCAAAATGATGTCATCAATACAGGTCAGTTTTTTGTTTGAACGATGTTTACGTCATTTTCAGCATTTTTAGGCTATATATTATAACGATCGATTTATTCGTGGCGGAGGCAGACCACCCAGTTTTTCCTGGATAGAACCAATACCTCCCGCCATCCGTAAGAATTGACTCTTTCTAACTTACAAGTCGAGCTCAGTGATTTTCGAACCCGCAGCGGTGAAAGGCGAGAAGGTTTCAAATGCAGCGTATTTACCATCCCGTTCACGGAGACGTTACAAGACAAACAAACATATAGGCTTATGCTTTATAGTAGTGTGCCACACTGTTAATATGTATATACGTATCAAAAATCATTCGGGATCGTCAGGCAAAATTGAGCTCTACAGACAGTTATTGTGCTATTCCAAAATTCCAAAATAAAATCGTCGTTCTTTGTTTTGATTCAGGTAGCGATATTGTTGACCAAATCTTCTCAGTGTTACTGAGCACAAGCATGTTTGTGGGAGGCTTGATTGGGTTCGTGTTGGACAACACTATACCAGGTGATAACACAAGTTTGTTTCTGAGATCTGTAAACGTATATTTTAGAAGTAGCCACTTTGATAAATCTCTATCTCTATATTTTTTTGATTTGTTTATAGACCGCTGGTTCACTTTGAGAAACCATCGCATGGCAACTCTATTCTTCTTTAAGTATAAGTTAACACTTAAAAAGCAAGTATACTAACAGCAATTATGATCTCAAATCTTAATACAAACAGTAATTATGATCTCAAATCTTAATACAAACAGCAATTATGATCTCAAATTTTAATACAAACAGCAATTAGGATCTCAAATCTTAATACAAACAGCAATTATGATCTCAAATCTTAATACAAACAGCAATTAGGATCTCAAATCTTAATAACTACTTTAAATGTAATATACCTTATATTCCATGTTTAGATTGATCATCCACTTCCATGCTCATCTGAAAAATCATCTAACACAAAACTGTAACGGATATCAAGTAATATATAGAGTATAGTCTAATCTAGTATAGTCTCATTTAGTATAGTCTCATCTAGTATAGTCTCATCTAATATAGTCTCATCTAGTATAGTCTCATCTAGTATAGTCTCATCTAGTATAGTCTCATCTAGTATAGTCTCATCTAGTATAGTCTCATCTAGTATAGTCTCATCTAGTATAGTCTCATCTAATATAGTCTCATCTAGTATAGTCTAATCTAGTATATTCTCATCTAGTATAGTCTCATCTAGTTGTTTGATTGAAACATCGAGATTGGCGTAGCCCATCGAGGTGTTTAAATTAATCTACGAGATGAGATCAGACTCTATTTGTTTTGTAGCATGTCCATTTCATCTCCAACTCTAACTTCCAATATCTGGTAGATATTGTTCACCAAGTATGCTGACAGTTGTTATTTTTAATTAAATACACATGTGCAAATACAAAAGGAAATTTCAGCGACTATGCTACAAGATGGAGTTTAACAATATACACCGGGTAACACTAATACAATTATTTTGTCTAAAGACAACATAATCATAATAAAACCTACCTTTCATTTTAAGGAACCGATGAAGAGCGAGGAATTCATGCTTGGCGACAGATCAGTGCAGATTCCACGATCTCGGATGCTGGATCGAGATCTCACATATATGATATACCACTCTTTCAGAACCAATTAGACAAAGTGAGCATATTCAGATACATTCCGTTTTGTCCGGCGTTTTTGACGAAGAAGCAATCTTCTCAAGACCACGATATCGAGCATCAGGCAAATGGTGTTAAACACGGGGGAAATGGACACGATAATCCTGTTGCTGTTGCAGATGATGAGGTGGACATTGACACAAAACTTTAGGAGTATGCTTCAGGATGAATATTATACAACTATTTAATTCCTTAGAAGTTAAAGGGTAGAACTATTTATCACAGGGGGTGACTACTGACCATAGAAGCCTTCTATTGCACGAAACGCTACGTCGAGTTCAATAGTACCCTTCACGCGTCAGTGGTTACTCCTGAGGATAAATAGTTCTAATCCATTGGCTTCTAAGAAATTAAATGGTAGTTTTATTACATATCATAATATATACTGGTTGTGTACCAGTTATCGTCATTCATCAGATTTTGTCATTATCAATAAAACGCTCAATGTTGTGATTATTTTTCGATCCCACTTTACAAATCACTACACACTATCATCAGGCGATTGGAGAGGAAAAATATGAACATACACTCACAAACAAATTCGTTTACCAATATAAATACCGTTATTTGACCCTTTACGTCGAACCATTGAATCAATTTTAGCTAAACATTTCAGCCAAGGAAGACGAGTACACGTCAATCAATTTAAATTTGCGAACAGTTATATCCCTTTAAATTATGAACATCGAAGTGAAATAAATTACACTCGATGATACAGTTGAAACATCATTTTAAATTCTAGATATACTTTTTTTCTAAATACTTTTTATTGTGCATTCAAATACAATGGTATATTTATGTTTCAATTAATAACTACACAAGTTTTCATCATCCCAAATATGGGTTATTCAGTATTAAACTGAAGATGACGATAACTACTACATTCAGCTCAGACGACCAGTAACGGTCACGTGACACTTGTTACCGAGAATATAAACCATGTAAACAAAGAATATTTACGGCAAAGGGGTAAGCTTTTCTGCCAGCAAAAATATTTGTGAGATGACTAGTTTTGATTAAGATATATTAAAGAACCAAAATAAAAATGACGATGTCAGGTATACAGCCAGTAAGCGTTTTCTAAACTGTTTTATTTATACAATTAAATTGGAATTTGAAAAAGTGTAAGGCCATGTAAACACAAGTTTGTGTATCCTATGTGGTCACATGATGATTTTCTGTTTTAAAAATAGAGCGCCAATGACATATATGAACTATTTCATAGATGAACTATTTCACGCTAAATGTACTATTGCACGGTTGCGGAATGGACAACTGTAAGGACACATGACTCTTTGCTGTCTTTCAAAAAGCGCGTCAATTACAATTGCACGCTTAATGTACGATTGTGCGGTTACGGTACGAACTATTTCACCGTTGTCGTATTTCCCATCAGAATGGTCAAAACTATAAAATATTACTCATGAAAGGCAAATGAAAAACACGTATATTTCATGATATATACTTATACATTTAATGTATTAGATCTGTTCTTTAACCAAGACTGCAATAGTAAAAATCAAAGCGTTATAAGCATTTAAGATGTTATTGGTAAATTAATTAGAATATTAGTATTGCCTAAACTTACTTCATATTGTCTAAACATTCCTATATATGTTTCGCACGTGACAGGTGTGAGCGAGAAGTCGTATTTTGTGTCGCTCTGATATTTTTCTAATGTTTATTCAAAATACACGAATATTGTAATGGGATGTTGCAACAAAATATACTTCAGTAGAATATAGTGTTGTACATTTGTGAATGTGTGATCAAATGGGTAAAAAACAAAGGAATACACGTAAGAAAAGCAGTGAAGATGAATTGAATGGAACGTTCAACAAAGCGGCAAAACATGGCGGTTCACATAATTCATCAGAGGGGGTGAGTGACTTTGCTAGCGTTAGTGGTCAGACACATTTAGTCCTGTTTGATCCGGGAACAACATCAACATTAAACACTAGTTATCCATATGTGATTCCTAGCCCTGGACCTTCACTATCTGATAATGATAATAAAATGGATAAACGACTATCAACCCTAGAATCATTAGAGAAGGAAGTCGACAGTTTCGATAAAGACATGAAAAAATGTTGTTACACATTGATAGCATGAATAAGAACACCATGGACAACATTAACAAACAGATGAGCGAGTCGATTCGGCAGAATACGCTATTGGTATGACCCAGGACAAATTATGTCAAATGGAAAAAGAAAAACATAAAACTGAAAGAGTCGCTGATTTCTATGCAGTCTCAGTCCATGCGTAATCGAAAAAAACGAGGAGACAGAATCCAAGTACCGTTGAGGCTGTTCATGCATGAAAATTTGCAAATGGCAAAGGATGTTGTTAAAGCTACAGACCCTCTATATAAATCGATTTCTTCTTTGTAGGCGTGTCTTTATTTGTAACTTCATGTTCACCAGCTCATGTCGAAATCGGGTATTTAAGCGAGCAAATATAACGTAGGACACCATTTATTGTGTAGACAACCTACCTGCACATCGTACCTGAACACAGGTAACATTACGATTTACAGAAGAAAAAAGATTTGTCTCTTTCGGGACTCGAACACACGACCTTCTGATTTCAAGTCAGGTACTCTACCACTGAGCTATAACGCTGCTTGAGAAAATGGTATACAAACTACAATTTATTATGAGGCAAAATAACTTAACATATTTTTGAACGCAAATCAAGAGGAATCCATAAATATATAGACCATCTTGTCGGACATGTAAATCAGCATTGCCTGGTGTAATACTATATGTTATCAATATGAAACCAATATTCCGCCTCAAAACAATCACATTTAGCGCATGATGAGTTTGTTTGTGTGTTAGTTATTACGTAATGCATATATAGTGTTAATAATGCTAGAACAAACCAATAAATATCCTTGGTCTAGTGGCTAAATGTACGGCCTTCAAAACTTCAAAAAGCGCAACGGCTGTGGTTCAAATCCCATTCCGGGCAAGTACTTTTTTTATCACATATATTCTGAAGCTGTATATTTATCGATGTTACCTGTACGAAGGCTAACTAAAAATGTGATATTTTACCTGTCTATCTTAAGTTTTTGTTTTGGCACGCCTTGTTGCACTAGGCATTTTGGCGTGCTTTTCTTATGTTGATTATACATTCTATATTTCATAATTATTTTATACATAGGGGATTTATTTATTCATTCGTATTCGTTACTAGGCGGCAAGAGCTAAACAAAGTTAAGTATTGTCTATGGCGGATTACTGTATGTATATTTACTATAGTTGTTTCTATTATATTAGGCCAGGGACACCAATGAGCTTCGTAGGTATATTACTTATTAAATTGCTGTCAACAATTGTCACCAAACAATGAATTTTGATGTCCGCTATGTATAATGAACCAAAGTCGGAATTGTGGCGAGCGAGCTATTATAATAAAAAATATCCCACATCTCTAGAAGTTTAAAAATATTCGGTGTGTTATTTACATATATACATTGTCCATGTTATGTCTGATCGTTGCTCCCGTTGTATAATTAACGTTCTCAATAAAATATATCATATTTATTGAAAATAATAAAAAAATAATAAAAATACCCAATGCCGTTTGTCGGGCACAACTCCTCAGCATTCAAGTCCTCTCTCTATGAATAGAGAGAGACCTTGGTCTGAGGAGGGTTGCTCGTCCACACAAAACCACGAGGAGGTCACATTGGGGAGGGCAACGGTCAAAGGAATACATAGACATTATGTGAGATATTGGAGCGAAACATAATTTGTATATACAAGGGATAAATCACAAAATGAGTAATGTATCTAAATATTGAAGGTTATTGTACATGAACATAAGTAGATTCTGTCTGTAAAAACATGTCAGGTAATTCCTATCAAAGGTCAACTAGACATTATATATATAAAAGTATGTGATTGGTCCTGGACCGTTGTGCCTGCGTTGTCATCTGACTCAAAAATCGCCCCAACGCGTCCACCGGATCAGTCCCATATCATAACTGTATTAATTAAGTAGTTTATAATAATCATATGAAGAATAACGTACGTCTCTGTGTTGACTACCATCCAGAGAGCCAGTACAACGACCGTCTAACCAGGTGGCAGTCAGTACTGAGTATGACCCAAATTTAGTCTACTATATAAGTAGACTATGTTATTCATACGAAGTTTATATATTATGTTGTTACTCTAATAGAAAGGGTTTACAATTTGGTACAATTATACTGAACGAACGAATTTAAATCAAACCATCAGTGGTTTCGAGCCCAGCAGACAAAACATACAAGCTAATCCACTGGGCCGTTCAACATTATAGTTTTAGTCTAAATCTAAAGGTTTATGCACTTATATTACTATTAGGATAGGGACCATGTCAGTTAAATCCTATCAATAGTCAGCTAAACATGTATAATAATCACTTCCTTGGCGCCGTGAGGTAGGCAGTCCCCACACTCACTTAGTCGTGGCGCATTATATAAATAAGAGTATGTGATTGGTCCTGGACCGTTGTGCCTGCGTTGTCATCAGACTCAAAAATCGCCCCAACGCGTCCACCGGATCAGTCCCATATCCTATCTGTATCAAGTGTTCAATTCTAACTCGGCCACTTATATAGGGGGTTTAGGTGGTATATATTTAATCACAAGCAGATTGACTGTCTTTTTCTGATGATGATTATACACAGGATATTGCCATTACAACGTGAATATATATGAAAGTATGGACAATATAGTCATAAATGCAAAAATAAGTTAGATTTTTTTTTCGAAATGGGTGGCCTTAACATAATCACTAAGGGCGCTGAAAGTCAATTGCCTATGTTTTTTCTGTGGGTCGAGTAGATTATTTAGATTAAAAGGTATAGCGCTTTGTTGTAATTTTAACTTTAACTCTTCCCTTTTTATATCGAGCTGACTGCATTCAAGTAAAAAATGTTCAGTGGTGTATGGGACACAACAGGAAGTACAATTTTTATGAAGATCTTTAATGATATGACTTCCTAAACTCGATGGTAATAAGTTGTATCCCATTCTGAGTCGTGTTATGGCTTTATTAAGGAGTTTATTATCAGAGAATAAGGCATGATTTCTGAAATTACAACTAAGTCTAGTAAACGTTTTAAATTTATTGGCTTGATTGGTTAAATAAGTGTTTAATTTTTCCTTTTTTTTTTACGAATGCCAGAATAAACTTCTGAAGGTCCGAAGGGAATATCCTTATCGATAGCAGGGTGATCTAGCCCTGCCTTGCAGGCTATATTTATATTGTCTATTTTATAATCCTGCGTTAAATTAAGTATTGTTGTGCCAAACGGTGTTGGTTTTTTGCGAAATTTATTTTTGCAGTGTGTTGTTTTAAAGATCTCATTAACAGGATTAAATAATTTTCTCGTTTGGGTCCTGGCCCAGAAACGCAGCATCTGCTCCTCTCTATGTAAATGTAGTGGGAGAACTCCAGACTCGTGTTCTAGTAAATGTTTAGGTGTTGTATTCAGCGCTCCCAGTGCTATCCTTAATGCCTTATTTTGGATTATATCTAATTGTTGAAGAAGTGACGGTGCAGCACATGAATAAACGTGGGATCCATAGTCAATTTTAGATCTTATCAGGGTTTTATATAAAATAATTAGCGATCTTCTATCCGAGCCAATTTGATATTTTACGCATCGATTTCTGCCTTATATACCGACTTTTGGGGTGTTCGTCGATTTGAAACTATTTCACACGTGACTCATTCATATTCATGAGTTATTACCAGTTAATATAGAGGGTCTGTAGCTTTAACAACCTTAAGCTGGAACGAGTGCATAGGTTAGGAGAGCATGTCCCCGGAGTAAAACGCAAAATTATTTGCAAGTTTAATCAATTCCCGGATAGAAAAATGGTGCGGAGGCAAAGAAAGTGACTACTATATGCAAGAACAGTTTCCACCGGAAATCATCGCGAAACGTCTGCAACTGACTCCCAAAATGAAAGACGCGAAGCGAGAAGGCAATCGTGCATGGATAAGCTATGACACGCTTTACATCAACGGAAAACCGATCAAGGGCGACTAGGACAACGACGAGGGTGGACTCTTAAAGTGATTGTCTGGAATTGTAATGGTTTGTGAACATTTTAAAGCAAAACGATATAATTATTTTATCTGAAGCATGGACGTGTAAAAATAGTGAAATATAATTTACAGGGTATTATTGTTTTAATTTCTATAGAAAATTTAGACATAGAAAAGCGAAACGCAACAGCGGCGGTATAGATTATTCTTAGTTTAAGTAAATTCATTTCCGATGCACTTGTATTAAGGCTATCTACATCCATTTTAACAGACTAAAAAAACACTAGATATTTCAGAACATCCTCGTTTATCATTGACATACCATAATATGTGTATGTTTTTGTTTTTTAAATATGTATGAAACAAAGAAAAATGTAATGATTATTTTGTTGTATTTGCAATGTTAAAATCTGTCACGTGTGTGTATATTATAATTATCATATATTTGTAATGATGAAAAACTGTAATAGTTTAAGTCAATAAAAGTATCTATCTATCTATCTATCTATCTATCTATCTATCTATCTATCTATCTATCTATCTGTCTGTCTGTCTGTCTGTCTGTCTGTCTGTCTGTCTGTCTGTCTGTCTAATTAAACTATGTAAAGTAAGTTAATTGCGACTTAAGTACATGTCACCTTCTCCACATATATTAGCAGTGAACTTTCTTGAATAAATAATAATAATAATAATAATAATAATAATAATAATAACAAAGCGTATACTTTTTTTTTATTTGTATATAGTTTTTACTTATGAAATACTGCTTTTGCATTTAGTACGTGTAATTATTGCAATATCTGTTGTCAATATGAATATTATATTTTATATCCTTACTGGTCTGACGACCTGTTAGAATGTTCCATTATACGTCTTAAAACTATGGAAACAGCATACATATTATATGATTTGTATAGAAACATTATTATTGATGTACAGGTTATCTGATATTGAACATTTGCATATGCATTGGTTTGTCTTCTATTATTGTGGAAGGCACCAACGGACAAACATAAGAAAATATATCATTTATTAAATTGTATGGCAAATATTGGGCGCGGCTCCAAATAGCGGGCTGCCGGCAACACATACATCATATTAAATGGCAGCCCTAAACATGTAAAACAAAAGATGGCATGGCCCATACGCCTGATACCCTTAAAGAAGCCTCAATAGGCTTAAACAAGAGATGAAGCCCCAAAAGGCTCAAACAAAAGCGGGCATGGCCCAACGGCCGTATACCCTTAGTGAAGCCTCAAAGGGCTTTAATAAATTGTGTATTCAAAACTCTATTGCTAATGTAAAATGTTTCTTCATTTAATCACTTGAACGTTATTTCTTTTGTAATGTTTACAATAATGTGCACGACCGAACTAGGCATGATGCACCATCAATAAGCCCCAACAGGCTTTAATTTTCATGCTGTAATCCCGACCCTGGGAAACAGTGGTCAGTATTTCATTGAAATTTACTAATTATAACATTGCTAATTGTCATTAAATTTGATTTCACTGAATTGAAGGATTCGCTGACGGCCAATATGGCAGCGATCAAAATGAATTTTGATAATGCCACAGAGCAGCAATCAAAAGAAATTTTGATACTGCCACCGCCAAAAGAAAATGATTTTGGCAAAAGCGAATCCCTAACTGCCGAAGAAAAGAGGATATATCATTGTATGAATATGTAACTCGCATACAGTACTGTATATTATTAAAAAAAAATAAAAATATATATATCATAACGTGAGCCGCGCCCTACCATAATTCAAAACGAATGCTCTTTATATAACTTGCAAAGGAACATTTCTTGTACTGGTTCCATTAAGTAACAACTGGTATATCGCTTGTAATGAAGTGCAACAACTTTGCAAGTGCTAGTCTGACTGTGCACAACAAACTGCAAAACTGAGTTAAATGAACCAAAATTAGAGTGGGTTGGACTGACTTCAATCATCCCCTGACTTTGAATCCTAGTATATAGCACCGGACTCTAGGTTCAAACTCCTATGTCGACTAGGAGCCGCTAAACCTGCTCAATGTCGTAAACGGTGCGTGGGGGTGGGGGGGGGGGGGGAGGGGGGTGGCCAGGAGCCGCTAAACCTGCTCAAGGTCGTAAAGGGTTGGGGGGGGGGGGGGTCACCGCTCACCACACGACACGCTGACCAATGTAAAATACTCTTTCGGTAACAACCTGAATATGATCCTGTGAATAATTAAATTAAGCGACATATATGTATACAGTTGTATAGAGTATTAAAAGTTGCACATTGATAAATAATTAGGTAAATTACCAGGTGTCTCCGGCAAGTCTATCCTCCATTATGATATAGAAGAAAAACAATTGTATACCAGTGTACTGAGTGATAGTAGACTCGTAATGAGTGTCAATAATGAATAAAGCATTATGACCGCTTAGATGTAGAGACAGTGGAGGTTAATGCCGCCCCCATTCTAAAAGACTAGTCGGTATCGTGAAATGGAATCAACCATACAGTACGGGTCAGACTTCCCATCCGCAAAAGGAACTCTATAGTTATGACCAAATATGTTAGTGGAACATGGCCCACATACTTAAAGGCAACAACTGTGTTATCAGGGTTATCCCTCAAATTTAAATTCATTCGTTCATAAAACAAGCGTTTCAAAAATTGGATATCAAACTCAAATCGCATTTCAAATTCTTAACCAGGGCAATCGGGAAAAACATTAGTGAAAGTGGCTTAATATGAAGATCAGCTGATTGAATATTGTGTTCCAGATAAACCCATTCTTGCACCTATTACTGAGATGGGACCAGTCCTAAACTCCTCGTTTAATACGATAACATCGTAAAAGGGTAGGATACAAATCTTGAACATCGATATTACTGAGTGTTTTGCCGATTGGCCAAACATGAGAACCCTGGTTACAATGCAGCCGTCCAGTCAAGAATTAGATTGGAAGAAGTCATGCGGGCCCTGTGAAACCCATGCTCGCGCTTGCTTTCCACTACATTACCGGAGATGATTCATTGAACCTTGCTTTGTCGGCGTCGCTAACCAGTACATCAGCTGATGATTCACTTCGCACTACTCTTATCTGTAGCTTGTGAACGGCAGTAAGGTCCGGACATCGAGCAACACCTACGTATAGCCTGTTCTTACACTGGCCCATCACTTTCCTTCCCAGATAGCACACGCTTGACAAGCTCGGTACATGGAACAGAATACAATTGTAATCAGTAACGAGTTTCTAACATATTGGGTATTATTTAAAGTAATTTAAATCTCCCTTTAATTATGGTATTATTTTTATGATAATCATGAGTAGAACTATTATTATTACTGATATTGGTATTATTATTAACGCTATAAGTAGTAACCGGATTATTATTATTCATTAAAACTATTTATTTTATTATTATTATGATTATTATTATTGTGTGTCCATTCATTTTACGTCTATTAAACTTTAATTATTTATGGCTTGTTTATCGTATTCGGTGATGGATAATTGTTTTTATTTATTTATTTTATTTTATTTATTTTTTAAATGGTTATTATTATGTACTGTGTGTTTATGTATTTATTTTATTTTATTTCATTCCTTACAATCTTAAGTTTATGACAGCTAAAGCTAGAAGCCAGTCTGTATTTATTAAATAATTACTACTTTGATTATCTATTTAAATACGAATCTTCTTTCTTCTTCGTCTTCGTCACATATACATGGCCTACATCAAGGTACAAACTATAATGATGTTTACCTATACAAAGGCAATACAGTGTAGGCAACCTATAACCTGAAATTTATTATTCTATAATACTAACTGCCTCTGCAGAAAAAATCGACAGCCAATGTGTCACTCACCGAGTCATTTTACCACCTGTTATAGAGATATCTCCCATATCAAATATTTACTGTATATATATGTATATTGCAATTATGAGTCAGCCTCAGCCACTATATTGTTTAATGGGAAGGAAAATGAATCCGCCGACAACAGATAGCAGTTACTACTTGACTTGATTTATTCATATCTTATTTTTAGTATTTTTTATTGATTTATTTATTATTTTTTATTGATTATTTTTATTTTTTTTTTATTTTTATTTTTATTTATTGTTTTTAATTTTTTAATTTTTTTTTTGAACAAAAGCAGATAACAGAGTTTAAATTTTATTAATTAATTAATTGATTTCTTTCTTTCTTTCTTTCTTTATTTTTTATTTTTTTTTATTATTTTTTTTTTTATTTTTTTAATTTTTTTTAACAGATAACAGAGTATAAATGTCGCCAATGACTGGATAACAGTCCCCCTTTACGCTGTGTTAATTCTAGGTCATTCATTTATGAGAAAACTAAAGGATGCCGACATGTGAATACTATTTAGAGCATACCATGCCCTGATAAAGTACTAGCCTAATGAATCATGGTCCGCCAGACACACGATAAAGATGACTTGATCTAACGATTTTAATTGACGTACTAAGCAATCACGGATACTCCTGTAATATCGTTCAAACCCTAACTTTGAAAACAAATATACGACGTCAGATGCATAAATAATCGCACCAGGATTCCATAATCCCGCCCTTCCCCAAAAGTGCTCATCACACGCTCTTGCAAATTAATATATTCTTTCTTTCTTTCTTTTTATTACTTCCTTTATTTTATATTATTATTATTAATTTTTTTTATTGACTTATTATTATTATTATTTATTTATGTTATTTTATTATTAAACTCAATAATCGCGTACACGGATTTATGGCCTAGTGCCAATAACGCCCTAACTGGACACGTGTACTGATAAATGTGAGGTATTCGGTCACATTGCAAGCTTGGTGTCTAATTACCTACTCACTCCCGGATCATAATGAGGTCAGCTGCAAATCTCGCAAGCAAATAAACGAAAAATTAAAGTTAACACATGCATTAAAATATCTACACCAGATATACGGTCCAGAATTATCAAAATATTCTGAAAACATAAATGATCATAAAAACAAACAAACAACAATACCAAAACAACAACAGGCAATAAGTGGATTTTCCTCCCTAACGAGATAACGAGACAGCATCATGCATCGACATTAAATTCCTCGACTGACAAAAGCTATATATACACAATTCGGATTAATTTCAAGGCATCATGAGAATAAATTATGGCGAAATACCGTATAACAACAGGGCATTAGGATAGAACAAAAAGAAATAAGAAGTCAAGTAGATAAAAGTGAGAAAAATCAGTTTTTTACTCAAATGAAAAAGTACCGACCTCATGTGTGCTTCAGTAAGATAAATAGAAGTAGATAGACAGCGCATGCGCAATTAAACGAAAATACCATAGCAGATCTAGCTTACGAAACATTTGGTCCCTCCCAATAACTATGGCTATAACTAGTAATAGCCCTTATTATTATGTACTGATTTGTTTTTATCGGGATTCCAACACGTGGTATAATTGATTTCAGTATTGGAATCGAGGTGCAGTCGAGGTTCCGAATAAAACAGAGATACAGAGAGTTGGAATTTTCTATCTGGACCGGATACCCATGATTGATTATTTTTCTTGCAAATCATTGACATTGTGTGCGTTGACGTCACCAATTACTAACGTTTGCCATGTTCGTTTCCACAGTGACGTCACTGTGACGTTATTATCGCCATTGTGGATAATTACATGACTTTTATCTTTCCCTACGGAATCCTGTTAGTGCCATCAACTTTTCGACCTGATGATCACAAGAAAAGTCGAAAGTTAGTTCTAATTTTTTGCACTGAAGATTTCACTCGACAACTAGAAAACCTTATCACGTTAATTTCGTTATTAAAAGTCAAAACATTTTAATTTTAGTTTTCAATTTTTCGCGTGGTAGTGCGAAACCTATAGTGTTATAAAGTTCACCGGCTAAATAATGCCACGGTGAAGAGGTAAAAATTACACTTTCACCGATATCAAGTTCCAAGATGGAGTTTTTTTATAAAAAGTATTTCTGACCATCCGCATTTAGTTCGTCGATATAATGATGAAGTTTAACTCTTTGTTTATTTATAAATTTATTGTCTTTCTGCCTTTCTTCCTCAGCTAGGGGCGCAGCTATGTTGAAGGGAATGTAGCGACACAGTCAAACAAGCTCTATTATTGAGAGTTTTGAAACACTTTGAAAAGGGTGAAATAATTATCAAAATTGGATGATAAACAAAATAGATATGACCATGTAAAGGTTGTTCCAAAACGAATATGGGGGCCGCCATTTTTAGAACTATGGCGTCACAGTTCTATATTACTTATTATTTCTATTATTCTATTTTCATTTAAAACGAAGAAAATCGCTGCAAATGAATGCATTATTGCCATTAAGTAATACATATGTATCATAAAGTTGCTGTCATTTTTTTCATATTTATAAATATTCCATATATGTTCACTTAAAACCGTGATGTCATAGCTCTCAAAATGTCCGCTTCCATATCTGTTTCAACAGAAACTTCAAACGATCATATCTTCTTTGTTTATCATCCGATGTTGATAATTCTTTCACCCTTATTAACGTTTTTCAGAACTCTCAATAAGAAATAAAGATGGTCTGGCTGTGTCGCTACATTCCCTTTAAATTGAATGTAAAGGCCCGGTCATAGTTCGAGCACCGAATGTGAACGTATGTTAGATGGATCCAATGGCTTGCACGGACGGCGATTATTGTGCTTATCGATAATTAAAAGTGCATTCTGGAGTACCTCCTGCTGCCAAATAACATACTGGTAAATACCTATTAAAATTGATTGATCAAGTTTATTTACCTGACATGCAGTAAATATGAACTACTTTTACCCATACTTACTATAGGATATCGTTTAAAACCATCCCACAATATGTTTCTTTAAAACACATGTGTTAAACAAATTAATATTGCTTCAATTACTGTTTGATTGACGTGTCATTATCTTATGCAAAACATGTTTGCATGACGTCCTTGATATTAAATATAGTGATGTATAAATAAAAGCGTGTGGTGTGGGTGTGCACTCGCGCATCTGTGTGCGTTTATGAAGTGCGTTTGACGATGCACCAACAAATATCTGTGTTATTTATACACTTACGTATTAGATTTAATGATTGATTGAGTGTTCTGGATAATATAAAATAAATAAATTCTTGTTTCTTCTTCGATATTTTATTTCTTTGTTTTCGTTTCTAAAACCCTCTCCAACTCTCAAGAGTTTTATGCAAAGGGACGTACCACAGTTTTAAACAATTCTCAACCTCTCGAACATATCCGTCTACAAACTTTCACAAAGGTATACACGTATAATAAAGACAACTCTGTAACCACAAATGGTATATCCGAGTTACACCCCTTTAACAGTGTTGTCAAACTACACTCTCGCTTCATAAATACAACATCCCCCACAAAAACAAAATTGAGATGTCAATTTCCTGTGAGAGAATAATTTGACAACAAACTGAAAAACATTATTACAATCTTACTATTAACAATAATAGTAGAACTACAAACAACAAAATGTCTGATAGCTAAAAGATTGTCAAATATGATAATGAAACCAGTGGAAATAAAGTCCAAGTAGACATGGGACTGTTTCCCCCCTTTTTGGTACGCAGTATTCAGGCAAATTTAGAGAGTATTCAGTACCCACGGCCGGGTTAAAGACAGACAGACAGACAGACATTTTTATTCAGACTTGTACAAAGTACATCGTCTACAATACATACATATTAGCTAAAATAGTAGTAATCGGGTTATCCATGTGAAATAGTATTCAATACTCGGGTCTAAAATGAAGGAGTATTCAGTATTCAGCTCTAAATTAAAGAGTATTCAGTACTCGGAGTGGGGAGTGAGAGGGGGCAAACACCCACATACATTACATATGGGATGAAAAAACAAATTACCAAATCGCAATAGATCAAAAATCAATCAGATACATTCATCAACAATCAAAGTCTTTTTTCCCTGCAGAGAATAAAAACTATAACACAATCTATCAAAAAGATGAACATTGTATATTTGAACAGTTAAATGTAGACTCAACATCCTACTTCGGTTACACAAAACACATATCAATCGATGGTGATGAGACCTTCATAATCATTAAAACTAATCTAAACTATATATCAATTCTATATCGAAATTGAATTAAATAGACTATTATTTGATGTAAATTGTTGGACAATACACATAATTCGTAAATGAAAGCAAGCGATTAGTACGGGAGCAGCCTTGATATTTTCCTACATCTTTCAAATATCGCAACCACGCTTGACAACGAAAAGTAGTACGTCAACTTTCGGCAACGTCAACAAAAAAAAAATGTCCGCCATTTTGAATTTTTTAAAACGTATAATTTGGAAAATTGTGACAATTTTTGATCATGAAATTTCATTTTCCCTTGAGGTTTCGTGATTTTCGTCTGTACCGACTTTTTTTTAGAAGCTCTACTGCGTGATAAATGCAGACCCGCCTTGTAAAATGTCGAAGCGAGGGGCGATAACTCTAAAAGATGCCATTTTTAGAATACGATTAAAATGACAACAACCGTGTGTTTTTTGTTAAATAAAGTACGAGGAGATACTTGAATTGTTGTTTTAGCTCACACATTACATGAATTTTGCTGCATATCACGAAAAGCATGTTATTTCTTTATCAAAAGTACACGAAAATACGAATTGTTTGATTTAACTGTAATTTTGACTCGACTGACCTCGCAAGAACTGCAGGCGCGTATTCGATGGAGCGGGTAGTATTGGGCACCCTCTCATATGTGGAAAGTTTACGTAACAATCGCTACTGTTCAAGATGGTAGTTGGGATAAAGAGAATGAGGGGGAGGGCATCTGAACTGAGATTTAAAAGGATGCGCACCATCCCCATCCCACCCCAACTAAAATCATGAAAGCTAGTCTGTTTTTGAAAGCTCTTCCAAGCATACAGTACATTCTTAAACATATTCAGATAATATATTTGTTGCTGTGTTTTTGACTAGACTGTCCAGTGTCTAATTGTCATCCGCAACTTGGCGCAGTCAGTAGCGCAGCGGATTTGTAACCGGAGGTGGTGCCACTGAGTTTTGTCGGTGTGTTCTTGGGCAAGACACATTCCCTTAGCCTCATCCGTCGGATGGGGACGTAAACAGGGTGGTCCCGCGTATAGGTCTATCATCCGAGCATGTTAAAGAACCATAGGAATCTGTTCAATAATAAGAGTAGTGCACGGTTCCTGGATTCCTATGTATCCTTCCCCTCTCTCTGAGGCGGCTCTAAATAACCTGTACTGTGTTGATGAGCCGTTAAATATTCAATTCAATTCATCCGCAACTGCACTCAGCACTGTCATATGTACTATAGCTGTCCCATGCTAGTATCATGAATCAACCGTGGTGAGGCGGCTCTAAATAACCTGTACTGTGTTGATGAGCCGTTTAATATTCAACTCAATTCATCCGCAACTGCACTCAGCACTGTCATATGTACTATAGCTGTCCCATGCTAGTATCATGAATCAACCGTGGAATATATCACCCACACATAAAAGGGTTTGAGGGCCCCATCTTACTTGTATTAGTTTAAATATAGACCATTTGTCGGTTGAAACCTAAGATGAATTTTTTATCAGACAGAAACACTGTCGTAATACTTATACATGTACTGATAGCATCGAAGGAAAATAAAGAAGGCCATTTTTTTTACTTTATATTTTTAAAGTTGAATTGTGTTTTATGTCATTATAGCACATTTTAGGCCATATTTCCTGGGTAGAACCAGTACTGTGTACTTACTGCTATCTGTAAGAATCGACACTTTCTCACCTACAAGTTGAGCTCCCAGTGGGAATTGAACCCGCAGCGGTGAGAGGTGAAGATGAGAATGTATACAAATATAAAAAGGCAACCGAACATCTCCATAACTCAATATGTCCATGGGACTTGAATGAACGCACTGAAAACAATCCGTGGAAAATTGTACTATGCAAGAATATATATTCATAAATAAATTTTATTTTGATGCAAAATCGATATGCTCCTCTAGACATCATAGATAAAGATCATGTAAAGTTTCGAAAAGATTGGTTAAAAACTGTGGAAGGATATAGACGCACAGATAACTAACACCATATGCCGCCTCACCTTTCAATGGTAAACAATAAACATTTAAGGTACATATTAAGGCCTTAAATATTATCTTTCATGACTAAGTAAAAAATATGTAACAAGTCAGATATCAAAATGAATTATTTATTTGATTTAAAACATTTTATTTCAAATATTTACATCAAAACATCCCAAATATAAAGGGTATTACATAACAAATTAAATTGCATCATACAATAATTGTTTTTATTTATTAAAGGGACACACAGCATTTATCAAGTTTTTATCAAGCATTAAAATGTGCACCTCGATTGATTAATCAATAATTTATTTTCACTTTACACCCGCTTGCATATATTTCAATTATAAGTTATAACATTTTGGAGTTTAAAAAAAAGAAGATTGCTGCATGTCCCTTTAATATGTAATTGTTTATATGGTGCAAGCCAATTTGAACATATGTGGGGTTATATATATATACATGTATCTGTTTGTTATTTTTTTGGTGAGGAAGACCACTCACTTTTCTTCTTGGTATAACCGGTAATATACACCTCCTGCCATCTGTTATTCCACAAACTTTTATATAATCCAATAAAATTCAGACAACATTTTAATCCAATAAATAAATTGTGCACGGCCGGTCAGATTAACAGAAACACATTTATATTTTCATATTAGCCCTTATTTTGAGCCACTCCAATGAACTATCCAGTTAATGTCGCCAACGATCCACCTTGTGTCAACAGTCGGATATGCATGTTGATATGATATTGTGCTGGCTGAACTCGTGATCCTCTTACTAGACATATTTTTCTTGAAGTTGATGCTAGTACTGTCCGTATGAGGTATTGCTGATTCATAATTCATAAAAAAAAAAAAATATTGTACACCATCTTGTTATTATATACTATTCTTGTTCGTTTAAGTATTTCTGATTCTGTTGTTAATGTTGTAAAAAGTTATATGTGACTACTTGTTTCAATAAAATCCTCCCATATATATTGGGACATCACTAACTATTTTCAGCTAACTCCCAGCATCTCAGGACTCCAGGCTCTGAAAATAAAAATTACATACATGATATTTTGTTTCAACTTCAATTGGTAACAAGTTGTAGAACTGAAATATGTAAATGAATAGTGATTATAGAACTTTTTTTACATGTACAATAAATTAAAAATAATCGTTTTCTGCTAAATCAACACATTTATTACCGGTATACCTTATTTAGAGCCGCCCCAAATGACACATAGGAATTCGAGAACCTGTCTTACTCTTACTAATGTATATATTAATAATTTCTATGGTTGTTTATCGTGCTTGGAGGATAGACTCCCCAGTTTCAATCCCAATCAAACAAAAGAGGCTGAGGAACAAACAAGGCTGAGGGTAGATGTATTGCGCGATAACACAGAAACTCAGTGGTGCATGTGTGACTTGAACCGGAAGCTCCAGATTGCTATCATCCACCATGCTATTGCTGGGCCATGCCAGCACATTATGTTAAGTCGGGGTCTTGGTTAAGTTTAATAATTTAGATGTAATACAGGGACCTTTTTATTTTGTTTGTTTAATTTTACATATGTACTAAGCACAATATGACCTATTTATGTGTCGATGTGCTGTAAAACACCATTTTTATTTTTAGTATAAAAAGTCTGAGACTAAGTGCAGGCACAGACCTAATAACAAATTATTAATATGTCTGTGGTGCAGGACTGGTGCACAATGCCACATATTTTGCAAAGAACAAACATTGATAAATTCATAGATTTTTTGAAGCTGCGCTTACCTACATACTGGCTAATACAAGGCTCTTGATGTAGTTATACTGTGAGACTGGGAAATTTGACTTGAATCTGGCTATGGTAATACTGCACACTGCCTCTAGCTAACTTAGTCTTAGCAGACCTGAAAAAAAAACAAGTCATATATGATATTGTTTCATTTGTTTTTAATATTAATAACTCTGTCCAACTTTCTCAATGCTAACAATGTCAGCATTCCATAACATTTTACTTAAAATACAACTGGAATTGAAAGTGGTGCTTTGCAGAAGATGATACTGTCCAAAATGTAAGTCACAGATAGCATTCATGAACAAATAGTAGATTTTCAAGGCTTACATTTTCATCAATTATTCATCACTCATGTGTTCTAAAAAATTATCAGAATTAAGTTAATATATATCAACCACCACCGTTTTACATGTTTCAACGTTAAACACTTGTCATACAGAAATTAAAAGTGTATTTACTTACATAGGCTACAGTGCAGACAATGCCATGACCAATTTCAGGCATTTGCTGGTGTGTTCCACTTTTCAATTTTAATTCTCTACATTGTCTACTGTAATAGATCTATTTGTTTGTAGTTTGTAAATTACGCACTCATGCAAAACTTGGAATTGTATACGATCGTGATTGTAACACTGTTTTAATTCTACTCCTGTGCAAATAAATTGAAATAATCCATCGGTCAATCGGGCCGTATGTGTAAACGATCTATCTGTGTATGTACACGGGTCAGCATTATTTGACCTTTGAATGTGTGTGAGCTATTTTTAGCACATTCCTTAGCTATTTATAAACGTTCAGTTCAATTCACAATATTTAGTTTCTGTGACTGTGTGACATTATGATGTTAATTTGTCCAGGGAGAAGTGGGTTTGTGGCGTGCGACTGACTGGCCCAGGGCTGGGTGTTTTTCTGTGTCGCCGCCATTTTGAATAGCCTCTGAAAGAGTGAAATGCAGGTACCAACTTTCAAAACGGGCACGCAAAATGTATATTCACGAAAAAATAAGAAATTTTCAAAAAAGGTAGATCAGGTAATGATCTTCGACTCCTGTCAATTTCAACAATATTTAAGAATATACAATTTTTGTACCCGTTTTGAAACATTGGCAATTTCGAAGAAAACAAAAACTAGTTTTTTTCGATCTTCGCATTTGTACCGCGATTTCCGACTATGATATCTCAATAAAACCTGTCAACACGATTGTTTTATAAATCTCCGACATAATAACTGACTTCTGATACGATTTGTTTTCTTTGTCATCTAGTATAAGCTTTAAACTAGTGTTTCTAAAAAGAGTACTATAAAATCCGCGCATCTGCACGTGCTTGCAAAATGGGAACTACGTTGCCTCCAATACCAATTATTTATGTTTGAGTTATGCGGTTCAAGCACGTGAAATGACTTCTCTGCTCCCGTACTGGATAGGGAGTTTATGCTTTGAATTATGCTTTGAAACAGCATTAGGTTTTAAGTAAATGTGATGCTGGAACACATTAGTAAAACCAATGTCAGGATTGTATTCAGAAGTGACAACTTCCTTGTGATGTGCAATTACATTTATGGTACTGCCAGTATCCAGCAAAGCTGCTACATGATTATTACCAATAATTTACATATATAAAATTGTTGTCGGAAATCAAATATGTGCGCTTAAAATCTGCATCTTCTGGTTCTGTCGTACTGTCGTCCTCTAGGTCTGGGAATTGCGCGCCGTTCCCAGACCGTTGTCGTTTAAATTACATTGAACATATACTCTTAGAAAAACAGTTAAGAGTTTCAGTTTCGATCAATACTTTCTAAGGACACAGTTCTTTAAAAAGAACACATGCCTTTCGAATTATTTATGGTCTGGATATGTAAAATGCCAAACAAACATTTTTTAGTCTGGATAGTCTGTATATAATATATATATTCGAATAACAGTAAACGGTTTTGACGACACACTGTTGTTATAGATGTGATCATTATTAGTTATTATAGGACTGAAATGCTATTATATTTTAAATGTTGCATACGGTATGCCCTCCCCACCCACCACCATCCTCTCATATTTTATTACATTCTCAATCGTTTCAAAATGTTTATTATATGCAGGCCCGGGTTTATAGGGCCTACGTGTAGCTACGCGCCTGTCAACCAATCAGAAACGATACCGGAATCTCGGCGAAGGTCGAACTAGGAGAACTAAAGAAAACAAGCATGCGTCAAAGATGATCTAGACTAACGATTTTACATATAGAGAAATACTCGTGCTTTTAGCTATTGAGGTGTACCGGAAGTAAAACAAATCACATTGAGTCCTGTACAATACTTTTCATGCCAATGGTAATTTATGGCATGAATACCATAGAGATTTACTTCCTGTATGCCTATAAGAACCCCTGACAGCGAATTTTAAAAGCCACTATTCTGGCAAAGCCTTTAATATAACGCATAAAAAAGCATACATTTTGGCGAATCGGCTAAGTATCGATCAAGATATGGGCGTTTCAAAAACAAACAGAGCGGTCGACAGCGTCAAAAATCTGTAACAATTTTCACAGTTTTACCTTTCTTTAAATGTTATATAAAATGACAATGGGTATATCTGTACTTTGTCTAAAGAATAAAATGCTTAAAATAGTCAATCAACATGAAGAAATCAAGAGTTTAGTCTCTTTGCTCTTTAAATGCAAAATATGCTGATTTTCATGCAAAAATCTGATTTACAAGACACTTTGGTGCATTTGTGGCATCATACCTTAATGTGGTGGCACTACATGCATATATAAACATCCCAATTACTCATAAATGCAAGTCTGATACTAGCTTTGTGATTAAAAGTTAGTTTCTATGACTGGACAGCATACTTTGCCAACAGTTCTCTCTGACATTTTCCCAGAAAGTCTAATTTTAGGGGGTAAGGGGAAGGTTTTGGTTGTATCACACCTATAAAACCATAGTTTTGCAAATTATAATGCTGAATTATCATTACAAATACAATTTTCATCATTTTAACAACACACAAGCAGTTTTATTGAAAAATGTCTCTCCAGGCCATCATGTAAATTCTTCAAAAGACCTAAAACTCCAAATTACAGCTTTCCGAGGTAAAATACATGCGGAAAAAAAGTCAAAACACGTTTTAAAACACCTTGAAGATTTTTTTCCGGAGCTATAGTCACTCCAAAAAGTAAAATACTCCTTAGGTAAGAATCCGAGAGAAAATATCATATGACATATAAGAAAATGAAATTCCGATCTTTGTTGACACCGTGAACAAACTGCATTCATTCGCACCTCATACATACATTCTATTTTCACTTTCAAAACTTTCAAGTTGATAAATAAAATCTTCATACAACCATGCAAATGTTCTTAATGGTTCTTAGCTCTCACAAACAAGTCAGTAAAGTCATTTAAGTACTCCTTTCGACTAACCAGGCATCAATACCAGAGTGATTTACTTCCTGTATGCCTAGAGAGAAATATTGACATCAACGGCTATAATCACTCGGTAGGTAACATTTAGACCGTATATATGGCTCCGGATAAATCATCCTACTGAAATTTTATCCTACCACGAAACGTCGATATTTAATATTAAAATTTCTACTTTTTTCGCTTATAGTTTACAGGTTCAGAGCAAAAAGTTGATAATTATCAGATGAGTTTGATAATTATCGTGATAAATATTGCGCAAAATCTTTAAGTTTTCTAGTTTTCGTGTGAAATCTTCAGGGTGAAAAATCGAATATAGTAGATAAATTTCCGACTTTTCGTGTGAACATCAGGTCGAAAAGTTGATGGCATTGACAGGATTCCGTACGGGGAAGATAAAAGTCAACAGCTGAATGACGTCACTGTGTAAGAGAACATGGCAAACGTTAGTAATTGGCAACGTCAACCACACAATGTCAATGATTTGCAAGAAAAATATTCAAACATGGGTATCCGGTTTAGATAGAGAATTCCAACCCTCGGTATAGCTCGGCTGAATCTCGATTCCAATAAAATCCATTATACATCTTGTTGGAATCCCGATAAAAACAAATTGTACTTCGTGTTGGAATTCCCGATCTTCACCGGATACCCATGAACGATTCGTAAATATATCATGCAGTTACCGTACAACCGGAAATTGCCAAACTGTTATAGATATTAGCGGACGGACATCGAGATTGGCTTTGTACGGTGTGGTCTATACACACCCGTTCTTCGATTGGCACTACATTTCGTAATGTTTCAAGTGAACGACACAGCCGACAAAACATAAACAAATATAAACATGATGTAAAACACAGTATGCCGCATTACCTTCACCGTTATATATTCAGCCGCGCATTCGGGCTGCGTTCTCGTGATATGTAAGTCACATACGTCGTGAAAGCAATTTATTTACAACATACATTCCGTATATAGTTGAAATAGTAAGTATTGAGAAAATTCTAATCCATAATGTTACTCGTATGCTGCTTGTACGTCAGACAGAAATTACCATTGGCACCTAAAATGACCAGAAATGTACAAGTAAATCGCATACCCAAAATAAACCGTCAAGTATTATGAGCGCACAAATAAATTACAAATGTACAGGTGCACGAGATCTCTTTTCACGCCGCCAGTGTTCGAGACCTCTTTTGAAATTCCATAATTATTTTCACTGTAGCACATGTAACTTTTAAATTGTGGTCGATATGACCTTTTTTGTTTATATCAACGTTTCGGGACTAGAACTGATGCAAACTAGTGAGTACATTTTAAGACGAAAATCATGAAAACCTCTTCATTCCAGTGTACGAGACCGACTTCAACAATTACTTTTCAAAAATGGGGGCTGATTAAACAAAACATCTATAGAACATTCATCTACACTCAAAGTTATGGAATAAGTGCAGACAATTCACTCAAAGTTATGGAATAAGTGCAGACAATTCCGCATACTTTGCGCTGTATTAGATGAAAATGCGTGAAGTATTAAAGAAAATATACAGACAATCTTACTTCGAAGCGGGATGTTTTACCGTCTGTTACGCCATTTTGAAACCACGTCATCCCCCACCCTGACAGGGTGTGGCGTATGAAAAGAAAGCTTGAGTTTGTTATTTTGTCATTCGTTGTAAGGTCATGGTCACTTTTACTATACATATAAAATAATCCGCCCAATAACTTTAGTTTCCCCTGAGGAAGTATAACGAACTGGAACACAAAGTGACGTTCATGGAAAGAAAGCTCGGAATTATAGTTATTCGGGTCATTTGGTCTAAGATAAAGGCTGCGTACAGCTAAATATAGCCTGGCTGAAGCCCCGCCTTTTGTTGTGTACGATTCAGTACAGAAGTGAAAGTTCACAGAGGTCAGCAGATATAACTTTGAAATATTCAATATGCATTTTCAGGAAGAATAAACTAAAGGTAAAATAATCCCCAACAGCTTGGATCATTAAATTAAATAAAAAAATATTTTTTAATGTTTTTGAAAATTTAACATCCATTGAAATTGCATGTCAATATTCAGTGCGGATTCAATAGTGTTTGTAAACACAGACATGTGCAGAGAGGTAGAGCTGGAAAAGTTGTCTTTTTCACACTTTCAAAGGCTTTGTGATGGGAATATCTATGAAATAAGGTAATTTAAAGAAAATCTGGTGTATAATTCCTGAGATATTAGCTGACAGGTGCCACAGGAGGTCTATGGGAAAGTATTTAGTTTTCTGCAACCTATAGGCTAGATTCTGCATATGGTAAAAGTGAAAGTAGACATACTTTTTTTCTAACACAATGATTTGAAAGTGTGAGAAATGTTAAATTATGGTGTATTTTGACTTTTCTTATAACTCTTTTCATGATATTTAAATATTTCAAAGTTTTATGATGCAAAATCGGTATTTTAAATTCTTTTATTAAGGGTTGTGGACACAAAATTAGCCATACCTGACACCTGGTATACACAATTGGCCTGTAATGCACATGTTTGACACAGATAAAGGTATATCTAGTAAGTTTTATTAATTTCTGAGGGCTTTGCATACGTTGTTTGGCAAAAATGTCAGTAAGCGACAATCTACATCTTTCCGAAAAGATGTCGAAAAGCCGCTTATGTCTGTTTTGAAAAAGATGTTGAGGTAAACTCTGACTTTGAGTTCATCGCTTCTATAAGGTTAGTGTCGATATGTAAATATTTTATGCGGTTTAATACATTTTACAAATTAAATTATTTAGTTGGCAAAAAATATGACCTTTAATATGTTTTTTAAACGTTTTCTTTTTACCCCACCCCCTTCATTTTAATGAATTTTCATGGATATGTACTTTAAACAGTGCTTATTGGCTGCATGGTTGCATGCAAATGACCTGTAAGGATGCTACAAACAATATCTAATAAAACAAATACAATAAATAGTACAGTTACAGTCAATCTTGTGTAATGAGCATATTGTAAAACATGGCATGGCCCTAAAAATGGAGTTGGGGAGGATAGTCTCAGAATTTTTTTTTGTCATTTTTAAACTGAAAAGTTGCATTTTCTTGATGATTTCACATATAGAAACTGCTGAATAATGTTAATTAATTCATTTGAAGGCAGATTTTGAATATATACAAAAACAGTGGCATTTGTATGGTAAAATCTGCTATTTTGACCTCTGAAAATCACAAATATCATTTTTGAGTAGATATTATTTTCAAGATAGCTTCAACTGGTTAAAAATCACATGTTGTTGATGAAATCAATTTAAAATCACTTTATTTGAAGCAAAAGATTGGAACGCTTGTCAATATATGGCATTTTGAAGATTCTGGATTTACGCGTAAAAACTGAAGTATTTTGCCTTAGCCGAAGCTCTTTTAAGACGTATATGTTGTCGAAAAGGATTTTTTTCTGAAAAAGAATGACATGATTTTTCTCAGATTAAATGTATCAAAAACTTTAGCCAGAAAAAACACCTTCTGTCAGGTCTGAATGTCTCTCTATAGGCTGCGTCAGCTAAATATAGCCTGGCTGAAGCCCCGCCTTTTGTTGTGTACGATTCAGTACAGAAGTGAAAGTTCACATAGGTCAGCAGATATAACTTTGAAATATTCAATATGCATTTTCAGGAAGGATAAACTATTGGTAAAATAATCCCTATCAGCTAGGATCATTAAATTAAATAAAAAAATATTTTTTAATGTTTTTGAAAATTTAACATCCATTGAAATTGCATGTCCCTATTCAGTGCGGATTCAATAGTGTTTGTAAACACAGACATGTGCAGAGAGGTTGAGCTGGAAAAGTTGTCTTTTTCACACTTTCAAAGGCTTTGTGATGGAAATATCTATGAAATAAGGTAATTTAAAGAAAATCTGGTGTATAATTCTTGAGATATTAGCTGACAGGTGCCACAGGAGGTCTATGGGAAAGTATTTAGTTTTCTGCAACCTATAGGTCACTATTACTGATCATTACTATAATAGAAAATTGATTTCCGCTCAATAACTTTAGTTTCCTATAAGGAATTTTAATGAAAATTCACCACAAGGTCCGGCTTATCGAAAGACAGCTCGGGATTGTTATTCTGGGTATTGAGATTAAGGTCAATGCTACTTTAACTATAAATAGAAAATTGGCTTCCCTTTAATAACTTTAGTTACCCTTAGGGAATTTTAACGAAACCTCACCACATGGTGCGGCTCATAGAAGGGGAGCTTGGAATTGTCATTTGAGTCATTTGGTCATTGGAAAATTGGTTTCCACTCAATAACTTGAGGATTTTAATGAAACTTCTCTCGAGAAGCGGCTCGTGGACAGGAAGCTTGGGATTGTTATTTTGGTCATTCGGTCACAGACCAAGGTCATTGCTGCTATAAATAGTTAATTGGTTTCCGCTCAATAACTGTACTGCTGGTAAGTTGGCGATGTTATTCATGGCAGCAATCTCTGGCACAATGTCAAAGAAATGTCAGACCTTTAGTTTATAGGTGAAACTGACATTTATAAACGCGACAGTCCATAAAACACACACAGAAACGACACAAAATTCAAACAAAGCATCTGCAAATGTGGAAACGTGACTACATCGTAAATGTTGTGTCTACAATAGAATTTGCAGCAACACTGTAGTTCTGCAGGTTAGAAGGTTCTGAGCCCATTCTCCATATTTTTTATCTAGATGTAAATGGAGGATGAGCCTGGCATGTTCATCCCTGTTTGGCGCCATATAACCTTGCTTGTGTTGTTGCGCCGTAAATCCACAGTTCAATTCCAACAAAGCATATCTGTACTAAAAACACAAGATTGACGTCGAATTTGAAAGCTGCACAAATAAAGGGTGCAAACCGACTTTGGAGTGCTCATATTGATCATTGCGACTTAACCCCTCTTATCGGTATTAGTAAACAACAACCAAAGAATTGCATTTTTGTTATTTGATAAGTGATAGTAAACTTTCTTTTTAGATGCACAGCAATACCTTTATAAAATAACTTAACTAGATAGTTTGATATATCTCATCACAATTACAAAATAATTAATGTAAACGTAAAAGGGGTTGTATCAGGCTTTGGAGATACATAGAGATTATTTAACTGCTGGGATCGATTAAAGGGAAATCCTTCACTAGATGGTAGACTTGTGGTTCTTTTCAGGAACGAGTGTAAGCGAGTGAGTGAAAAAATAACACAGGCCTACCATCGAGTGAAGGATTTCCATATAATCGATCACAACAGTTAAATAATCTATTTATTACATTTTTAATCAGATTATATATGATTTTAACCAGAAGTATTTGCTTTATTAAAGGGACACACGGCAATCTTGTTGTGTTTGAAATGGGTGTCGTGACTTATATATCCAAGATCATGTTTACTTTTAACCTGGTTACAGTTAAATAAATAAATATTTAAGTATTCACCTTTTCGTCATACTTTACTTTAAATTTTAATATATTATTGGTGCAATAATATCAAAATTGAATAAAATGCACATACAATTTGGTTATTACTATTCTTATAATTAATATTAATGATTGAACAAATATAAGTTATTCAGAAACCGTGAGTTTTAAAAAAATCAAGATTGCCGTGTGTCCGTTTATAGCGTTATCGGCGGATGACGCCGGTCACCAACACATTATTATTTTTTTTTTTAATTTCGATTACCAAATGAATGGTAATCCATTGATTCACCCCGTAATAGGTTTGTGAGGGTCGGGGTGGGCCACCCCTCAACAAACTGTACAGATATGTATGTAATATGCAACGGATTTATATATAAACAGTTTTCACACATACTTACATAAACATCTTTAACAATTTCAAAAGAAGATTTAAAATGCACTTTTCTGAAAGAGGGACTCCTGAGGATCTTTCAGAAGTTTTATTTACAAATAAACCAGATTGCATTATTGACGTCATAACTCAACGTTGTAGTTAGTTATTTTTGTGTTTGGATTTTTCTTTCACCCATAGAATTTGTTTAACAAAAAAAAAATGAAAAAAAAGGAAGATATTAAAGAAAATACCAATTTAAAACTTGAAATGGTTCAACGATATACATTAACAGTTTTGTATAATAAAGCTCAATACTTAATAATGATAAATACCGATATACATTAACAGTTTTGTATAATACAGCTTAATACTTAATAATGATAAATAACGATATACATCAACAGTTTTGTATAATAAAGCGCAATACTTAATAATGATAAATAACGATATACATTAACAGTTTTGTATAATACAGCTCAATACTTAATAATGATAAATAACGATATACATTAACAGTTTTGTATAATACAGCTCAATACTTAATAATGATAAATAACGATATACATTAACAGTTTTGTATAATACATCTCAATACTTAATAATGATAAATAACGATATACATTAACAGTTTTGTATAATAAAGCGCAATACTTAATAATGATAAATAACGATATACATCAACAGTTTTGTATAATAAAGCGCAATACTTAATAATGATAAATAACGATATACATCAACAGTTTTGTATAATACAGCGCAATACTTAATAATGATAAATAACGATATACATTAACAGTTTTGTATAATAAAGCACAAAATGACGATATACATTAACAGTTTTGTATAATAAAGCGCAATACTTAATAATGATAAATAACGATATACATCAACAGTTTTGTATAATAAAGCGCAATACTTAATAATGATAAATAACGATATACATCAACAGTTTTGTATAATAAAGCGCAATACTTAATAATGATAAATAACGGTATACATTAACAGTTTTGTATAATAAAGCGCAATACTTAATAATGATAAATAACGATATACATTAACAGTTTTGTATAATACAGCTCAATACTTAATAATGATAAATAACGATATACATTAACAGTTTTGTATAATACAGCTCAATACTTAATAATGATAAATAACGATATACATCAACAGTTTTGTATAATAAAGCGCAATACTTAATAATGATAAATAACGATATACATCAACATTTTTGTATAATAAAGCGCAATACTTAATAATGATAAATAACGATATACATTAACAGTTTTTTATAATAAAGCGCAATACTTAATAATGATAAATAACGATATACATTAACAGTTTTTTATAATAAAGCGCAATACTTAATAATGATAAACAACGATATACATTAACAGTTTTTTTTAAATAAAGCGCAATACTTAATAATGATAAATAACGATATACATTAACAGTTTTTTATAATAAAGCGCAATACTTAATAATGATAAATAACGATATACATTAACAGTTTTGTATAATAAAGCGCAATACTTAATAATGATAAATAACGATATACATCAACAGTTTTGTATAATAAAGCGCAATACTTAATAATGATAAATAACGATATACATCAACAGTTTTGTATAATAAAGCGCAATACTTAATAATGATAAATAACGATATACATTAACAGTTTTGTATAATAAAGCGCAATACTTAATAATGATAAATAACGATATACATTAACAGTTTTGTATAATACAGCTCAATACTTAATAATGATAAATAACGATATACATTAACAGTTTTGTATAATACAGCTCAATACTTAATAATGATAAATAACGATATACATCAACAGTTTTGTATAATAAAGCGCAATACTTAATAATGATAAATAACGATATACATTAACAGTTTTGTATAATAAAGCGCAATACTTAATAATGATAAATAACGATATACATCAACAGTTTTGTATAATAAAGCGCAATACTTAATAATGATAAATAACGATATACATTAACAGTTTTGTATAACAAAGCGCAATACTTAATAATGATAAATAACGATATACATCAACAGTTTTGTATAATAAAGCGCAATACTTAATAATGATAAACAACGATATACATCAACAGTTTTCTATAATACAGCGCAATTTAATAATGATAAATTAAAATAAATCTTATTAGGTCATCGAGGAAAAAATAGCTATCGTACGGATCACCTCGGAAATAGCTACAAATGACTTTCACGTGCAAAACAGTTACTATTTATTTTTTTACCGCAAAGTTTAAAATAGCTATCTCTGACGCGTATCCATAGTTAGGAAACACCTTTTTTGGGTTATTATATATGTTTAGTTTAATATATTTTTGTGTTTATAGATCATTTAGTTTTGTTTATCAGTTCAACAGAAATAATGTATTTAAACAATTATCATGATTATACAAAACCTTCCTTTAAGAAACTGGTTAACATTTAACGTATGAGCAAAATGAGTTTATCACATAACATGGCGTCTGGGAGTGCAGTAAAGCCATGACCTATTTCTCGTAATACACTAGTGTAATACAGATGAAAATGAGGACCGAATCACTGTGTTTGTATACGTTAAAACTTTTAATACCAATTAATTTCATGGTATATCATACGTACGGTGTCCTTTTAGAGCCATCTTACCATCGCATTTTACCATCGACCATCGACCTAGGTCGATGGTAAGACGCGATGGTAAGATGCGATGGTTGATGGTAAGATGCGATGGGCGATGGTAATTAATTACGTGTTTTGGACTGTCCTCTTGCTAGCATGTCCTGGGAAAGAACATTACTAAAACCCCGTTTGGTATACCTCTACCGAAATGAAATGTAGAGATGTACCTGAAGTTTAGCAAGTCCTTTTTCGATGAAATTTCCCCAATCGTCTGAACTGAAATCTCAACATTTTGTGAAAATAACTTCAACATCAAGCTTCTCGGCTGTTAAACAAAATCAAAAGGAACAAATCAATCAGCTTCACTATACATATCACACTCGATCATGGAATATTTTATATTTCTGCATTTGCGTATTTTGCATTTCAAATTGAGAAGCTTTTCCCTGTTTTCATCAAGGTTTTCTAGATAATAATCCATTTCCGGTCGTAATCGTTTTCGTTTGTTGATTTGACATTTTTTACTATAGCTAGAAAATCAGCACGGATCACATCATATTCTACTTGACCCTGTTTACATGCCAACAATGCTTTCCTATATTTGCCTTTCAACTCCTCAAGTTTTTCACATATCTCTTCCACAAATGTTTGTTCCATATATAAAGTAATATAATATATTTGATTTTAATTATTATTTATATGCTAATGTATCCCAACCATTGTCTATTATGTACCTTTTGTCATCATATGCGGACAAACTTTTTTTATTATTTTCATAGCTGCTTAGCTTGTGCTTGTTAGATCTGATAACTTTCATTTTATGATGAGTTTCTGTTGCAGTAAATAAATATTTTTGTAGTTATCATGTGTTATTTGTTTTTTTGACAACATATTTGTTAACGCCTTTGCATTTTTTTGTTTCAGTATTATCAGCCAAAATGTATGAGTATGACTTACTCCTCAATCCAACAAACTCTACGATCACCGCACCACAGGCTTGCCAATAACCTTTTTGTTATCGTTAAAGTATAACTCACTTTTTGGATCATAATCAATGTTATCAAAAAATTCTCTGTCTTTGTAAAGATCAGCATACACATCTTCTGTCCTAATTTCATAACACAGAGAATCAGTGTCAGTAAACAACAACTTAACTTTTTCATTGTATTTGTTTTTAGCATAATTGTAGTGGAAATCGTACATCAAGTATTTTGATAAGTCAAGAATACACATACCAACATAACAAGGGCGATTTAAGACAAGTCTTTCTTTTACCCTATTGATTGCAAACAAGTTTTCGCTAAACATTTTACAAGAAATAAACGATGGCCTTGCCGCATATTTCAAAAGGACGTCCTCATCATGCGTCAGCTTAACATTAACTCTTTTCTCAGGTTTTCCATCGTCTTGCCAAAAACTGAATTATTCATAAGCTTGAAGAAATCTTTTTCGAAAGCATTTTTACCAGCTGTTCTTTTTGTAGTATTGAAGTCGATATACACTTTCAACCATTGGGACTCATGAAACTGGAGTGTGATGTGTAATGGGCTCCCTCCTCCACCCCCCTACCCCTCGTATCCCCACACTCGAAACTCGTTTTTAGATCACCTGAGCCGAAGGCTCACAGGTAATCTATTGGGATCACTCTTCGTCCGTCGTCCTCCGTCGTCGTCCGTCGTCGTTAACTTTTACCTCGTTAAGACGATAGGGCCTTCACTTTTCATACGATCTTTATCAAACTTAATTAGATTGTTAATATCAATGAAAGCTCGGACACGTTCGAAAACCAGCCAGATCGGTCCAGTAACAGCATAGTTATGACCCTTGATTTAGCTAAAAATGCTATATTTTGCTTCATTAAGACGATAGGGCCTTCATTGTTCATCCGATCTTTACCAAAATTTACCAGATTGGTAATATCAATGAAAGCTCGAAAAAGTTTGAAATCAGATCGGATTAGTAACAGCGGAGTTATGGCCCTTGAATTAGTTAAAAATGCTATATTTTGTCTCGTTAAGACGACAGGGCCTTCATTTTTCATACGATATTTACCAAACTTTACCAGATTGTTAATATCAATGAAAGCTCGCATAATTTCGAAAACCAGTCAGATCGGACCATTAACGGCCAGATCGGACCATTAACAGCGGAGTTATGGCCCTTGAATTGGTTAAAAATGCTATATTTATGATAGGGCCATCATTTTTCATTTGATTTTTTTTCATTGATTTATTTTTTAAATTTTGATTTATAATTTTGTTATTATTTTTATTATTATTTTTTTATTATTTTTTTTTATTTTTTTTATTTTTTTTTAATTTGTTTTCAATAATTGTTTTTTTTAATTACTTCCTTTTATCCATTATTATTATTATTATTATTATTAATTTTTTTTTTTTAACGAAATTTGACGAAACTTAGCGGGAAACGTTGGTATGATTTCTAGTTATGCCTTTTGCTTTTTATTTTTCCGGTTTAGTGGTTTTTGATGGAGTTAAGGCCCCTTGACATTTTTACTTTAGATTTTTTTGTCGGCGCTACTCCTCCTAAACGCCATGTTGGATTTCGACGAAACTTGGCAGGAAGCATCGGTAAGATGTCCAGTTTTGCATATCGCGCTTTTGTTCCAGTTCGCTAATTTTTGACGGAGTTATGGCTCTTTGACATTTCTTGTCGGCGCTACTTCTCCTAAACGGCTTGTTAGATTTCTATGCAATTTGGCAGGAAGCCGCCTCAGTATGATGTCTAGTTGTGCAAATCGCGGAATATCAATGAAATCTTGGACAGGTTCGAAAACCAGCTAGATCTTGTTAGTAACGACAGAGTTATGACCCTTGATTTGTTGAAAATTGCTATATTGTATTTTCGTTTGTTAAATCTCATTTTTTATCTGATATTTACCAAATTTGTTTAGAATGTTAATATAACACCCCCACCCATCCCACCCCACACACACACACCCACACCCATTGTGATGAAATCTCATTCATAGAAGAAAGTGGGACAAATTAAACAATACCCATGACAGACTGACAGAGCAGACTTAGTGCATGATTACAAGGAGAGCCCTCTTGTTTAATAACTACTTCATTTCTTCATCTTTCATCAGTTTTTGCGCACAATATGACCTACTTATGTGTCGACGTGCCGTAAAATACTATTCATTCATTCTACCAAGTTTGTTCAAATGGTGACCCTGGGGTCAAATTTGGCCCCATCCCGGGCGTCACAGTTTTACATAGATTTATATAGTCAAATATTTAAAAAATCTTCCTCTCTAAAACTACAAGAGCCAGAAGTTTAATATTTTGCATTTACTATGAGCTTATGGTCCTTTACCAAATTTATTCAAATGGTGACCCTGTCACATGTTTTACATAGACTTGTATTGGGAAACACTTAAAAAGTCTTCTTCTCTGAAACTCATATATTACATGTAGCCCTGGTGCCCCAGGGGTTACACTCTAGCACCTTAATTTTGTATTTGGTCTTTACCAAACTTTGTCAGTGTCTTTATATCAAGGTTGTTAACACAATAGAGGCCACATTTTTGAACAATCTTAACCAAACTTGCGCAGATTGTATATGACCATAAGAGTTCTAAGAAGTTTAATAATGGGCCAGTACTCAGGTGATCGATTAAGGGCCATCGTGACCCTCTTGTTTTAGAAACATAATTCTGTGTTGTTTTGGTCAGTTCTTACTTCTAACACATATAGCTATGTTGTATCCCCCACTCCTCCCCCTCCACCCCCCCACCCCCCACACACACACACCACACTCGAAACTCGATTTTATTATTATTATTTTTTTAATTTATTTTTTACATATTTCTGTGTTGTTTTGGTCTATTTTTACACATATAGCTATGTTACCCCCACACCCCCCACCCCCTAACTAACCCCGCCCAGCCGAATATATATTGTTTTTACATATCTCTGTGTTGTTTTGTTTTATCAGTTGTGCAATACGTTTCGCCCCACCCCACAACCATCCCACCACCCCATTATCACCACCACCCGAATGCTTTGTTTTTTTTGTTTGTTTTTGCATATATCTGTGTTGTTTTGTTTTATCAGTTTATCAATATGTTTCACCCCTCCCGCCCCAACCCCACCCCACAACCACCCGAATGCATTTTTATATTTTCTTACATATGTCTGTGTTTTTTTTTTATCAAATCAACACCTATATCAATGACGCGCCCCAGCCCTGCTCCCCCACACCATTGGTTTATGGGCTCCCCTCACATGGAGAACAGTGGGAGGGGAATTGTTTTCATTTTATCTTCCATTATTTGGATATTAAATTTTTAATTTGAACGCAATCATTTACATATAAAACAATTAAAATTCAGATTAAATTTAGATACACAGATGAAAAATCAATAAAAAAACCTGAAATGAGGCCACAATAAAAATTGCCAGATATCCCCTCCCTCCCCGAGTTACCTTTTGACCACAACCTTTTGACCACACATTTCTTTAAAACGACAGCATCTTTGGATTAAAACTGATAAAAATAATAAAATTTCACACACTACCCCAAATTTTACTATCATTTGTATGAGATTCTAACAATAATTTGATATCGACCCATGTTTCTATACCAGACCGCCCCCCATCCCCCCACCCACACAACCCCACCCCACATTGTTTTAGCCTTCTTTTCTGATGGTATATACTGACTTTATAATTTATTATTCTCTGAAAAATCGAATAGTCGAGCTGCGTTTTCTCCGACAACTCTTGTTGATTTTTTGGCAAGATCTGTTATTTCCCTTTTAGTAAATAAATGGCTTATAGAACATTGAAGCCTCTATCAGATTTATTTTTCCTTATAATATGTTCTTGCTTTTCTGTTGGGCGAAATACATTAAAATGGTTGTATGCCACTTTAAGTGTGTATCATGTCATTGTCAGATCAATCATATACTCGTATGATGCAACATATAATATGTATTGGCCCTTTATTTGATGTTGCTATTTACTGAGTTTTTGTCAAGGGACGTTGTGGTCCAGTGGATAGCATACTCGGCTTTGAATCCACTGAACAACACGGATTCAAGTCTTACTGGCGCTACTGGGTTACTTCGATTTGGCCTGCGGCAAGACAACCTAGCCTCGTCCGTCTAATGAGAACGTAAACCAGATGGTCTTGTGTATCTGAATCTGTCCTCCAAGCACGTTAAAGAACCATAGGAATCTAATCGATAAGCCTAGGGCAGGGTTCCTATGTATATGTCCCCTCTCTCTCTCTCTGGGGCGGCGCGAAATAACCTAAACAACGTGTTGATGAGGCGTTAAACAATAATTAAATTTAAAAATGCCCCGTTCCCCTAAACATGCCACTCCCCCTCGCAACACAGACTTCACATTGACTCTCTGCAGTGTGTCAATGTAGTCTTCTTCTACATAACTTGCAG